>JAUYWI010008897.1:0-32238 GCA_034780595.1 Parotoplana pacifica
TATTTACATGTTTATCAACTTTATTGATAATAAAACTTATATTAATGTTGATATACTAAAGCATTTTTCAATTTAAACTAACTAGTTTTAAGAATAGCTTTAAAAACTAGACTGGATGGTTTATATTAATCAGGGGTGTATAAGTATCAACATACTTTTCAACATATGTTTAAAAAATAGTTGATATATGTACATTATCATGATATATATTTGTACATGTATATTGATATGTGCACATTTAAATAGGGAAAATGTGATATATTATTTTGAACACAATGGTTCTACAGAAAGGGGCCATTTTGACATTCTCAAAGTTTGTTAGGGAGTTAGTAGTCATTGGGATTTCTTCTTGACTCAATCACCTTTATGTATTGTATTGGTATCAGATTGCCCCATGAGTTGGTTGAATCTATGAACCTGTTTCTTGTCCAGTTCACTCTTCAGAGGCTCTCAGATATTATTTATGGGGTTCACGTCTGTTAGCTAGTCAATGCAAGACTTGGATACCATAATCCTGGAACCAAGCCATAGTGATTCTTCTCTTTTAGTTGTCTTGGATAGTGAATGTCATCTACAGAGCCTATGCAATGATGCTTCTAATATGGTGGCTACTTGGACTCCAAACTGGACTTATGGACCTATACTGAGTCCAAGGATCTTCAAAAGCAACAGGCTACATTGTGATCCTGGAGGGCAAAAGTGAGCCACTTTTTACTGCTCAGCCTATGATGATCTTCCACCAACACAAAGCAAGAATCACAATTTCATGGTTCCAAGACCATGGTGTCCAGATCTTGTCTTGGCCACCTTTCCATCAACCATAAAAGACCAACTTAGTACCTATTCTTCTTCTTTTGAATTTGATAATTTAGAAACTCAAATTTGAGTATTTTTAAAATATTAATTTCTATTTTTGTGTGGGTTCTATCTGATTCAGATCCAAATGTTTTTTGCAAAATTCATTTGGTTCAGTTATCAATAAGCTCCTTCATTCTCAAACATTGTATGAGAGGTTTGAACATTGCATTTTCTATATGTGAATTATTGTTGTGTTGTATACAGAGGATAGTGGTATAACATTATTAGATGGGCATTTATATGCGCGATTACATGGTGTAAATTAGTATGCAACTACGGAGGCGGCTGTCATAGAAAAACTATACTGGTCGTTATAGTTGGAACAACAATATTTTAAAAATGTATTGCCTGATTCCGTTTTGAAATATTGGTTATATTACTAAGTAGGTATTTTCAGAAACGTTATTTATAGGTAAGGCACAGAATGTACCAAATGATCGTTTTCCTTTGACCGATATTATTTAATAGGTTAAACCATATCACATTAAATTCTTGATGTTGCCTTTCTTTGTTTCAACATATGTACTGACAGCAGACACTGTGCTTAAGTGGTTAGTTAATCTGATTTTTTATGTGACAGTGACATCTTTAATATTTGGTTGTTATGCATTGTTCAGAATATTGAGGAGATTTTTCTTGCACAAGAGCATGAATGTTTGAATACCTAGTTAACAGAGACAACTTAAATGACGATTTATAGACATTCCATAATAATTATCATAAATTAAAGCTAAAATGTGTTACATGCATAATACCATTCTTGTAAAAAATTATCTATTTTTATGGTTCGGTAATGTTAACATTATAGCTAATATTGGTGATCGGGGCTCTTCGTTCTTGAGGAATGATTGACAGAAATCAATGTGAAATAACCGTTGTGTCAATTTTACTGTATATATTATTTCTTTGTTTAAAAAAGTGTCATGACGTTAAAAATGATGAGAATTCTTTATGTTCTTACATTTTTGGTGTTATGTGTTAGACTTAAGTAACGAGTATGTATTTTAGTTGAATTCTTCATAAATCTATTTCTAAATGTGTGTTTACTCGACTTTATTTTGTGCTATTATATAGATACCATACACTAATTTGTTCTAATTAATTGAAATATGGCTAAAATAAATTTTCGTCAAATTTAGTTCTCTATATTAATTTTTTTGTGACTGACTATTTTCTAATTATCAATGCAATTTTATTCATTTTTGGTTAATAGTTTCAGTAATGTGTGTTTTACAACTTTCTTTAATGAAGATCTATAAAAAATCAAGTACTAATAATTAACTGGTGTTGATTAACTGTCCATGATAAAATAATAAGTACCCAGTAGGTATATAATAATATTTATAATTGTACCTAGAATATATATACATATATTGGCGGTCTCGGCTTTGATCTGTTATGGAAAAAATAATGTTACTAGGTGTTATAGTTGCCATAGTTGATAGTGTGTTATGTTGTATTTTGAACATCAATTCCTTTTGGGATTTTCAAAACTTTCATTCTCTCCCACTATAAAATATCCAGACGTCAGTGAAATTTACCTTCGTGTTTTATCAATTGATGACGTACTTAATATGTATTTTTTATAGTAGCGTCTTGGTACGCGATTGGTCTGTAGAACAATTAATTGTCGTTTGGGATTTGCAGAAGTGAAATTGTCTTTGTAAGTATTTGAGAATTGCAATTGGGCAAGAAACGAGTGTCAGAATTTGAGATCCCCACTCCCACGCTTCTGGTGTACAACCAGTAGGGATTTCCCTTTTTCTACTGCTATCTATTTTTTGGTGATAAAAATAAAATGAGGAAACACTGCATGATGTATTACTGCATGCAAGACGCTGCTGTGTCATTGCACAACATAAGCGAGATTGCCTTTTTATGAGGTAGTATAATTTACATCCCACGCTGTTTTTAGTTTTCTTTCTGTATTAATTTTGAACAGCTAGTGAGTTGTGATACAATAAAATCTTCAGAGCGAAAAGCATCAACCAAATTGTATAGTAGTGACCCACGGTTAGTGTTTGACAAGTTGGTTATTTGGTGCCGTTTGTGTGTCTACTACACAATACTTTACCTACATGTCTTTATATATTACGACTTTCGTACTACCACATGTATTAATAAATATGCAACGTTGACCGACTATTTTCTATTTTTGTTTCAGAACTATTTAGTGTCTTCAGTCATTCAGCTGATTTAGTTTTTGTGTTTGTTACTTTTATCAAGTTAGTGTTTCATCCAATATTCATCAACTTGTTTAAAAAAGTATCTCGAATGCACTCCATTGTTGGTGTTGGTTATTCTCTAGGAGCATTATGCCAACCTGGACTTTAGCCATTCCTCCGTTACATTCATCGACTAATTCATTCCACTTGCCCCGATCAGCCCGTCAGTGTTATCTATTTTTCTTAAATTTGATCCTTATGCAACATGACTGAGTGCGAGATGATTTCCACTGCAGGTCCTCTGTCGTTGGACAACGATAATTGTGATCTACCTGATGAAGCTAGTGAAGACCACAAGTGTGTTTACAAAGATGAAGGTGATTGCTCGTCTCCAGAGGATCTGGAACGTCCCCCTATACCCGGACGTGAAGTGCCTCACACCTGGTCCGATGATGATCTGGATATGGATGTTAAAGCAACCACAGCTTCCTCCTCTTCTTCGGTTCCGGCTCCGCCAAGTCCTGGTTTGTGTCCTCTCCGATGGTCTCATAGCATGACCAACTTACTGCAGGACAGTGAGGGTGTTGCTTTGTTCAAGAACTTTCTCGAAACCCAGGGTAGAGCCAATATACTGGACTTTTATTTCGCCTGCCAGGGTTTCAAGCATAAGGTTGACGCTGCAGATTCTGCTAAAATATATCAACTTATCAAAGCGATAGTGAGGACTTATATCCGTGGGAGCGGTGGTGGTGCTACTGAATCTTCTTGCGGTGCTTCAACCTCACCAGGATCTCAACTTGTAGTGTCTGATCTTAGCTCCAGCACCCGACGTGCCATTATTGACCGTCTTACACACAAGGTGGGTCTAGACCAAACTATTTTCGACGAAGCTCAGAATGAAGTTGAAGTGGCCATGTGTAGCTCCAGCTATCCCGAGTTTCTTCAATCGTCCATCTATCGCGATTATATTGTGGCCTGTGGTCTCGATAAGAAGGAACTGAGCAGCGTACCTTGTCATAATAACAATCACATAACTTCTCATAAATCAGATAATCAGACCACTCTGTCCTGTACCTTGACAACCTGCACGGCGGCTGCCCCCTTGACAACGGAGAACCTGATGGTGTCCTGTCGGTACAGGAAAGGTCTCTCTTGTGGTGGCAAGCATGGATCTGGAAAACATGATTCAAGGTTAGTACTTGATTAGATTAGTTCGCTATAGGGCCATGCATGTATTTATTATGTACTTTCATCTATAACAGCCATTTAAGTACATTTTTTGTCTGTCATTTAACACAATTTATTTACTGATTGACAATTACAATATATTATGATAGCTAATTGTGCACTTTTGATTAGCTATCTGGTTTTTATTCATTTTCACGTTTTCCTATCTTTAGTGACATGCCTAGTAAAAAATAATCCTTGTATGTATAACTAGATAATTTAGTTTTTTCCTTATTTAATACATAAAAAAATATTTGAACTTGGAATGCATATGTCTATTTTATTACTAAATTGAGATTTCATCGAGTTAGGTTTGTGCTTAACTCTTTACAAACTATAAACCATAAATTATTATTTTTTAATGAACTTCCTGTATTTTCTGGTGCATATTGTTGGAGTTTATTTGTTGACGTTCAAGTATATTAGAGTCTGCTTCCTGTTTGTCCCTGTGCCTTAAAATGTAATTTTGATTGAATTGGAACATCATTTTTATTTACGTGTGTTGCACACCACTCAGACATAATACTCGTGTTGAGTGTTAGAACGTTTTTCCAATTTAACCATAATAAGGTTCTATTCCCAAATAAAAAGTTTCCGGCACATTTCTGATCCCGACACTTCTCCAATGCTAATCAGTTGTTAGGCACAGAAGAAAAGTAGGCATAACATACTTAGTACCTAAAGATAGTTTTAAAAATAAATTTATTTTAAGATTTTCCAATTATTAATTTGTTGAAAAAATATTTAAAGTCATTTATAGAAAGACCTTCAGTGGATTGCCTAAAATTAATAAAAAGTAATAAATAGCATCATGGGTTTCAGTTTGTGATGTTACGTCTACTGTTACTTTGTAAAATCAAAGTTGGCACACATTTTTGACTTATGGTATTTGTGATTTTAGGATAATATCGAGATGAGTTGATATTTAAACATAAAGTTTTATGTGTCTGGATTCAACATAATTCTTCCAATATTTATTATATTTAGATAACTATAGGTATTAGTTGATAAGTTTGTCAAAAGAGTATAATATGTTCATGTCACTGTATGGAAGCTATGCGGTATCCTTCTTTGTAACTTTTCACTCATTTATTTTTGTTGAATAATAATATAAACTAGAGAAATATTTTCAATAAAGTATTAGTGTGTTTGATGTTTTCCGCTGTGATTTCTGGTTTTTGTATTTAGGCGGAGTTTTGGCAAAACAATGAAGCAATTTTGTTTATTTAAAGTTTTTATTATTAACATCCTGAGAAGCTTTTCAAGTATATAACGAGCCAAAACTGTTATTATTGTCCATTACCTGGCAGGAGATAATGCTACAAAATGTTTTCTGTCATGTTATTATGGGTTCTCTGGGGTATTAAGCATCACCATCATTATATGATTATCATTTTGGAATGTTCAGATGTATATTCGACACAGTAGAACATTATACTCGAAAGGTCAAGCAACTTCCAGTGAATATAAAAATTAATTACATTCTTTATGACACGATTTTGATTTAATTTATTCTAAAAACAGAGAAGTTGGATTCTTATATCTTAGGTTGTTTTTTAACATGTTATTTTGTTTTGTTTAATATTGTTTCTTGCTAATTGATGAAGATAGTTATGTGAAGGTTATTTCTGTCTTTCTTTTCATTTGCACAGTTATTGATTTTGCTTTTTCATCCTATTATATTTCATGAGTAACATGTGGTGATGGTACACATATTATGATCTCCTCGCAATCTTCCGATGTAGGCAAGATGTCATAATCTATAGTTCGATTTGTTGTAAATTAACACAAACACATTCATTTTCTCAATTTCATACTTTAAAAGTAAAGCACCGCTCTCCAATTTCAGCCAGATTATTGAATTACATCCGTGAATATCTAGGTTAGGTGTTCACCGGCCTCCTGGTGATTGTTTTAATGAAAAGTATATGTGATTTATCTCTGCAATTTTCTACCTGTGTTTGTAGTATTCCCATCCCTTGCTTGCCTGCGATTGAAGTCTATCACAGAAGTAATACGACCACATTTTGCTTCCAGCAATTGCGGCTACGATCATTTGCAAAGAAATTGGCCTATTATTAGTATTTTTATGGTACTCGGCCGATCATATGCTTTCTATGGCATATAGAGACGGACTTTTTCTACCTTTGCTTGGCCTAGTTCCGTATTCTTGTACGATTTCTATGGATTTTTCAAACATGGTTTGTTGCTGCTGCGATGTTTATTCGTTTTGTCTTGAATACTTTTCACCTCTCTGTATATACTTACTGTAAAAACATGCAATATACCTAAGTCAGAAATGCAGTTTCAGTTCAAACTGTCTCTTTAGGTAAGCTATATATTCTTGGCTAAGCGGCACAACCGTTGATCTCTTTGTAGTTGAATCTAAGCCTGACAGTAATCTGTATGATTTTGCTGGCTACTAAATAATCAAGTTTCTTCTAACCAACATATTATTAATATTATATTGCCTCATTTTTTCGTGTAGATTTACTAAATAATTGGGAAGAATTATCGTTTATATTTGAAACAATCTTGTTTCCAATTATTAAAACAATATTACGTTGGGATTTTAATAGCACGAAATTCCATCTCGTGTTCTGGATATGTATATAACATTCTACTAAGAATATTGATTAGGTATTTTTACTACCCCTGGTTACCTCATTTAAAATGCGATTTAATGGTTTGGGTACTGTTTTGCACAGAGCTTTTTCGTTAAAAAATTTTGGTCATTATTGGCAGTTTTTATATTAATTACTGGGTCATTGGCTTTCCAGTTGGAGTGCAATACTATTTTGTGATGAGCTTGTCATTGTATTTTTAACCTTTCCACTATTATGCTACTTTGAACTAATTGATAAGCGTCATATCTTTTCTAGGATACACCAATTTTAAATTTTCAGATGTTTGTGATAATAGCACCATTGTTATTCGGGCTTCTTAGAGATGTACCTATTATATCATTATCAACATTAATATTCGAATAATTTGGCTAACTAATAGCTAGGGGTATCGGTCAGAGTACAAAGCGAGTTCAAAGAGCAGTTCGCATTCTTACTATCATTTAAAACGGTATCTTGGGGTTAACATTTTAAGTCAACAAAGCCTAATTCTCATACTAACACAATGATGTGAAATCAATCTAAAACGCAACAAACTGCAGCCTAACAGTGAATAAACAGAGGCATGAGTATATTAGGGGATGAATGCTCTGAATGTTTTGTACAACTCTGTGATAAAGTGCAACCATAATCAAAATGTAAGGTACTCATGGAATACAATCATCACAAAGGGGATTTTGGATGTTGATTACATTATAGTTTCGCGACGATAAATTCAGATTGCTATTATCTATATCGGATTTATGTTTATATCATTTTCCCTGTCTTTAGAGACTGAATTTTTGGTTTTGAAACTGTTGACATGATTTATAAAATTTGGTTTTTAATTAACAACTATGACCTATGAGAGCTAATGATAATCAAATGTGGTATTATCGTGTTACTAAGTGTCCACGAAAGACAATTAGATATTGTTTATCAAACTATTAATTTCTTATTTACTTTGTAACTATCAATCTTGCCATTTATCAGTGATCGAGCTGCATATGATAAATCTGTTCTCCTATGATCTAGTTTCCCTTCATTATCAGTTGCATAAGAATCTTGTAGGAGATGTCAACATTGAAATAATCAGTTGTGTACCAGATTGGTCTCATGGATACAGCTTTACATTATTTATCTAATGATACATTACACTTACATAAATACTACTTAACCTAACTTTCTTTTAGATTGGGCTATTGAAAATATATAGCGTGGATTCATTTTGTACAGCATTCAGTTTTTGCTATTTCCCTGGTAGAGCAGTAAAGCTACTGTTTAAACCTCAGTCGGCTGAGTTCAAAGGCAGATTTTCAAACGCAGCCTGGTTTTATGGCAAGCTAGTAAGAGCGCTATTTTATGGCTTCATTTTACCACTACTACATATTATTATTACCTAACCCTATACATATCTTGCCACTATCTGTTGTAAAGGATTGATAAAATGTGCTTTCTAGAGAAGGTAGTTTTGGTTCTTTGGGACGGATTCAAGGTTGTGCACTTATGCCACTTCGTGAGTATATTGATCACCGTTGTTGTTTGCCTCTCTCTCTCTCTCTGGTATCACATGAAAGCAATATAACATCGACATAAATATCCTACTCAATCAGAAAAGTGGACACTAACTTTTATCATGCAAGCAACAGCAGCAAGATCAAACTTTCGACATGTTTTCTGCTTAACATTTCTTATTATATTGATATAACTAAATGTTTTCTAAACTGACGCACACATTAGATAGATATTTGAATGATTTAGACAACTTGGTCATGTAAATGTTGTGGCGGTCAGGTTGTAACGGCCAATGAATTTATTTACTCGATTTTATTGATTAAGGAAACGATTATAAAGTGGGTATGTGACCGCGATTTATGACAAATTAAAGTATAGATATCACATAGGCTTATAAACATGGAAGTACTTTTAATTAGTCTTAAGAATAACCAGTGTGATTTTATTAAGTACAATTTTTATTAGCATTCTTCTATGTTGACCGTTTGGCAGAGAAACCGGTTTTATTTTTTTTATATGGCATTCATGAAAATCTCTGCTGATTATTATATCTAAATGTTTATGCCCCCTTATAGATGTCACACAACTGCCGGCGATCTGCACCGACCACTCAATCCCTACCACATTTCCTATGCACCTGTGTCCGCTCAAGACTCAGAATTCCACAGTTCGGATGCGCAGACGGATGACACATTTTCTCATACGGATAGCAGTCTGTAAGTTTGCTATCAGCACCCCTTGGTTTTCTTTTGCTAACAAATCATTACATGTTTTAGGTATTGTTTTTACCATCCAGCTCTAACTAGATCAAAATTTGCATATCCATATGGGTAGTCCATGAAAGCCCAATTTGTGTTCCTACATGTAACCTTGATGTTTCGTTTGAAAGATTTTTGATTAGATGTGGCTTACACTTACGTTTTAGCAGAATAATTGTTGGTCTTTGGATGCGTAGTTGAGTTTTATGTTGTTAATAATTTAATCTTTCAGTTCATATTATGCTGATACAGTGAAGTAATAATTTGTCTATTGTCGGATGCTGTGTTGTAATAAGTATTTATGATCATCTATTAAATTCTGCATAGTGCATAATAATTTTTTTATTGATAGTTACCTACTTAAATGGGGCATTTTACGATGAGGTCACATCTTCAACATTTAATACCGGCCAATAAAAAATAATTTCTAGCATCTAAAGTACCAGAATGGGTATTAGGTCGATAACTTTTTATTAATCATTAGTACCCAAATGTCGACTACATTACCACAACCAACTTACTACGACAAACATTAATAATTACCCGATTATATTGACTAACAAAACCCCCAGTGTGCATATTACACTGCGACCTGTTATGCAATTAGGTATTGTCGCTATTCAATCAGGTTTTCTAAGTAGGTACTGTTTCTCTCTCTCTCTCTCTCTTGTTTTCTCTATTGCTGCCTACATTGGTACCTACACATAATTAGAGTGTAATAAGCTGATTGCTCTAAATTGGTATTCCATCGTAACTTTAGACATACTACGTAGCCTTACTAGCTAGCTAGCTGCAATGCTTGCAACTTTGCTGTTATTGTAATCACATGTCACTGCTTTGAAGTTGCCGCACCTCCGCCACTATCCCTTTGATCTTGTGCAATTTATTTATGTTTATTTATAGACGCTACGGCATTCTTATTCTCTGATTTTCTGACTTTCTCTCTTTTGTCCTAAACTACCGTTAATAAACTCAATTGATTGAATGACCATCAATTGACAAAATTAGCTTACTGATTGACTTCAACTGTTTTCCCCTTCTCTGTCTCTTTCTCTCTCTGGTTTGCCATATTATATTTTGAATGTCCAGCTGATCGATACCTACCTATGTTCCGTTCTAACACTTTATATAGCTTTAGATAAATTATTATTATGTTCTCTGTTATCTCTGGAATATTATTATGATCGGTGCGGTGAGTACTAGGTTAGTTAGAAAGGTTCTACCTGTACTATTATTTACTTGTTGTGATATAGGAGGTTTGTCAAGGCTTTGATGGTGGATCGTATTAAGCAAACTTTTTTTATGAATAACACTCTGAATAACGGATGATGTAGGTAGTAGTTGTTATGGTCCACTTACTGATTACTATCTGTCAATACAATGAGTTCGTATTAATGCATGATATTGGAAACTAGTACACTGGTGGTTTAAAATTATTTAATGTTTGGTTTCTTTGTGGTTTTCTAATGGTATAAGTATTTAATATAGGTACACAAAGATTTGTATATTTTGAATTTTAATTATTAAATGTTCACAGTTTGTCCTGACAAGAGGTAATAAAATATGAGGGCTATACCGACAATATTAGCTAGTTGTTCAGTCTCGAAGTTAGTTTTTAGTTGTTCTTAGAATATCTCTAGAAAAAGTGTAGTGTTGATTCCTATAGATTACAGATTCTTAGTTAGCTGTTTCTAAATATTTAGATTTGGAAATATTTAATTTACAATACCCCATGATAGGAAGTGGTGATATTTTCTGGTTCTGTTTGTGATATTCTTCGTGGACTGATACAACAGATGTCTTCGTCTAATATTATAAAATCGGATTTCTATCTTTAGATAAACGTCAACACGTTAACTACTATTGACTATGTAATTATAAATTACATTACACGAGTTTGTATTATAAGGTTAGGCTGATCTCAGTACTGGTTTCGTTCATTTTTTACCTTCGACTTTTGGCTCATCCAAGATTGACATGTGCAGAGTCAGTCGCTAATCTGCTGGGTAGTGGAGGACGGAAATTAGGTGCCTGCGTGCGCCGGGAATCTTCTGTGCTGTTGTGTTGTCGAAATCTCTCGAGAGGTATTTGTGTTGATTATATTTTTAAAAGTATTATCCATCATCATCATCGATCACGGGCGACTACTATCTCTGGCTTTTTGCCAGCATATAGACATCCTAGATACTTTGTGGATCTCAGCCAGGCTCTCAACGTCTTCAGACTGAAGTGGCATTCATTCGTTTAGATTCTCTGTCATTAGTAATTTTGGTCCAAGTAGGCAATAGGCATTTTAGATAATTTAATTGCCACATTAATTTGACACGCTCTGACTGTGGCCAGGCTGCGGTTTTGTCTTTGACAAGATTTTTTTAATTATATCATTCATTTGTCATATTATTATCGATTGAAAGAATTAGTCATTTTTTAGTTGACCACTGAGGTTTATAAAGTCTAATCTATCGCCTGATCCATGTGATTTTCATGGCATATTATATTATATTACGATTTTACTGATTTTTAAGTGGCGCTGGTATCAGCATTGGATATGTTTTATAAAAGGTCGTCAAAACAGAGAAAGTTGAACATTTATGTAAGTTTATTACACTAAATTGATATTTTTAGTTATTGTATATTATTATTATTCATTATGGTAGCTGAGAAACTCAGATCCAACATTTTTGGCAAGCTCAGCGACACTAATGATTTGAATTCACATAAATATCGATTACTAAGAGCAGGGATTCATTCATTTTGTTATTCTGACGAATTATTATTATGTTTGTGTTGCATAGAAGGTACCTCGATAACAGGCCTATGTGGGTGCTAGTTCATATTCCAGCCATTACAGTAGTAGTATTAGTATTAGAAGATGTATAATATTCTCAACTGTCCCCATTTTGGTCGCGCGGGCAGTGCTATTACGCGGTGTGTATCGTTTTCTGTTAACTTCATCCACAAGCTGAATAATGGGCAGTGTAAGTAAGAACTATAATGTTGTCATGGATATCCTGATTGTGTGTTTTATAATATTATCTGTCATGGATTCTTTAGTAATTTACTGCATAGAAAAGGTGCTTATAAATTTAACTTTGAAAAAAATATGAATTGTTTTTATCTTTTTATTTTTTTTGTACATAACATAATTTTGTATTTTTTGGTAGAACGTTTAGTTTTGGATTGCTTGATTTTGTAAAATCAGTCAAGCGTTGCATTCTTTGTCTGTTCAAAGTCCACTTATTGGTTTTGTCTGCTGCATTTTTTGGTTTTTATTCGTTTCTCAAGTGGACTAGGTAGTCCTAGATATTTTTTTAAGTTGGGTTTTTTAAATGGTGTAGTTTTTTTAAAGCTGGTTTTGGCATTGGTCATGACGACGTTTGGTTTTTTAAATGTACCTACACCACCACTTGTGTGCGCTGTGTTCGAATATCGTTTTTTTTCTTCATGACTAATCATCTGGCAGTGTATAGGTGAGAATTCATCCTCGGCATGTCCAGATTGCACCTCGCAGGCAGTCGAAGTTAGTTGAATCTGGGACAGTATTTTAATTAATTGGTTTGATTCGATTTAATTTGGGTTTCTCAGTCCTTTTTCTTGTGGTACTTCACTGCGTCAGCTTAATTACGTTTTGCGTGTATTGTGAACAGAGGGTCTTAAAGTTTGAATGCCTTTTTGGTTTGGTAATTAATACATATATAGAGCATGCATATTAGAGGTTTTCTGCCAAAAAATATTTTATGTAGGTACACCATGTAGGTACGACTAGATTGACATATAGAAATATAATCTTTATTTTAATGTTTCTGTGTGTCGTTTATTGGTGAATTTGTGTGACACTTTTATTCTTAACGGTGGTTATGGAGGTGTACATAGCGGAATAGATGATCGATTTTCAGTTCTACCTTTGCAATTTTATTATAATATAAACACATTAAGACCTGTGACACGTTTATAATTATGATAGAATATTGGAAATTGACATTATTTTACCTATACATAAAATAAATAGACTATTATAATTATCGAGAGGTCTGTAGTTTTTGTTTTTTTATAATTTATGATACGAAATAATGTCCTGTTGATTGACATGTTTGGCGTTTCAAAGTTGATTCAGCGGTGCGTTTGCCACAACCGTCTTTATTCACTTAGCAAGATGTGTGTGTGTGTGTGTTTATTTACGTCTCATGGACCGAATATGGAATCAATTACATTCAGAGGAGGTACTCTTGTCTGTTTATAAATAGCTCCCGACCGCTTTGGTGCCGTTTTTGAGGTCTGTCTATGAATTGATTTGATAGACTACAAAGTTATTGGATGATTGTAAAATGTATAATGTTTGGTTGTAAATTGTAACATATTAGAGATACTGTCTTTGTAGATTATTCTAGTATTTTCGTTTATGGAATTCAATGACATCCAAAGTGGAGGTATTTACATGTAGTGGTCGGTTAGAATAAGGTTCTCTGTAATAACTTTTAGTTTGTACTTCAGAATTATCTCTGTCTATTTATAGTGATTTCTATAGTTAGTCATAGACAGGAGATGATGGCGTTTAATGACCATTTGACCTAGTTGTGCTATATACTTACTACTGATATAATATATAATAACAATCATGCATCTACGAGTATTTATAAGAAAGATTACGGTTTTATTTTCTGTTGTTTTTTTAAGTATACATTTAGAGGTCATTCGGACAATAGTGTGCATTGTTGCGAACTATGTTTTATTTCTCTTTTTCTATTAAAAACCAAACAAACAATCAACAATGAAAAACTTAACAAAATCGAATTGGTAAACGTTTAAGTAGGAGTGACAGATGTACTAGCATGATAAATTTTGTAATTAATGAGAAAATCATAAAAATGAAAGTTAATAAAATTTAGATCATATATATAATTCAACCTATACATATATAAAAGTGGCATAATAATAATGAAACGTGTGCGCCGCCCAAAACTCATAAAAGACAACTGCTTTTAATTAACCCTTTTGATCCTACCGGCTGCTCTTTTGCAAGAATAGATTTGCTCAATTTTATGTATTAAATTTTTTCTGTTTTGCTGTTTTTTCTGTTTTGACTGTCAAATTTATGTCATCTTGTTATGCAAAAAACCTTCATTATACATATTTAGTTTTATTTAGGATATATTATGTGCTTGCCTCTAATTATTATGTATCCAATGGTTTTGGCTTTGGTTAAAAACATAGTCGTTTATATATAGCCAGCTATAAGATGAGATCATTCTTTTGTATTTATTAGCTAACTGTGTTAACCTAATTCTTTACGTTTCATTATGTCTTTTCCTTTTTTCATCCCCCGTTTGCTTGTTAATAAAGACTTATCGAGATCTTTGCTTCGGGACTTTCCGGATTTTGACAAAGCAAGCCTCGAGGTTCGGTGTTAATGATGTGTGGACCACAGTGAGTGATAAAAGAAGGCTGGATGATGTTGTTGTCAACTTATGTACAAGCGTTGGTGTGATTCTTGCTTGTCGTAATTTGAGAGCAAGTTTAGACCGAGATGTTCTGTCAGTTTCAATCGTGTGATCTCAATCTTTGTCGCTATAAGAGTTGCCCATTGATAAAATGCAATACTTACGCTAATCATTATCAGCAGCATATTGCCTGCCTTTGAATTTGTAATTTTTCCTGACCTTTGCTAAATCACATAAGTTGCAATGCTTTCACTTCAAGGAAGTGTACCGCCAATTCTTCTTTAGAAACATTACATTATTATTAGACAGCTACCTAAGTTGTTATGCATCTCTAAAATTGGTTTAAAAGTAGAAAAATGATATCGAATAAGTTGCTATATTATTATGTATAATGTGTCCTCCTCCTGTGTATAGAGCTCTTGACTTAAATGGTAGAAATTGGCATCGCTTGGTTAGCAAGATCCACGTAATATTGTCTATATTAAGTGATAAAGTACCCAAGTTTTCTTGGCGTCAGGAAGGAAACCCCAGTCTCAAAGTAGATCAGTAGTGTGTTTATCTACTCAAGTATAATATACATACAACTTCAACATAATAATACAAACTTACTGACATCATAATTAGATGGATGCATTCTTGTTGTTGTGTGAAGAGCCATCTTTGATTCAGGAATAAATTTCTAATATGTTTTCCCCAGTTTGATTTTAATTATGTTACTTGTCTAGTTGAATAGGCACTTATGGCATCATGTCCTCAACGCTGATGTTGTATTCGGATTTGCATTGTTCACCTCTTCTATGAATCTATTTGACTGAAATAATCTTTTTTGTGACATTATTAAGTCGAGAGAGAGTCTACTTTCTTGGAGTCGTATACCCCATAGCTAACACATATTTCTACAAAAACACATTTATACTTAGGATATTATGTACAGAAGCCAAAATGAGCCATATTGTATCCGCCAACTTTCCCATAACTGGTGCCTAAATTTTGTTGATCTCCATTAATGTTGTTGGTCATAGTTGGATTCCCTATTGAGTGGTCGCAGTATCTATTCCGTAATCTCGGCACCAAAAGCAGCTTGAGTTTTTGGGGAAAATGGCTAATAAAGATTTGGCAATCTGTTTCTATAAAATACGACATACATAGTTAGATCTACTTCTGGATGAGGAGATTGTATATTTTCAAATCTTTGGGAATTGTCCAGTTAGTTATTTTTGTCGTTGATGAATTTATTTTTAATATTAAAATGGTTGTTGAAGACGCAGTAGTCGTATTGGCCATAAAAAGTTCCCAGTGGGATCGATGTCTATAACGGTTTGTCAGGCGATAGCTGGCTGTGTTTTGCTGCTGTTCTGATAGTTTGAAAGCAATAAACGTTATCATAGTTGTTTCTACACTACCACTTTGAAAATTTAGAAATATTTTATTGAGTTTTTATCATCATTTTGTGACATAAAAATGGGATAATTTAATTTTCATTTGATTTGTTTGGTTACATTTATTTTTTATTTGTCTTTAGTCTATATTTTTGTGATATTTTAGTTTTATCTGTTTAATTTTATAAAAAATATTATACCTAATGGCTATTCGAACATTGCTTTTCAAATAGACGAATGTATAAGTACTCCACTAGGTGCAATGCATTTTTAAACGTAGAAGATAGTAACGGTAACTATAAACCAGCAATGTATGCAGTATTTGTAGTGGTATATCTTGATAACTACTAGCCTTTTCAGGGTATCTACCTACCCACCCATTCCGATTAACGACAAATGTTTTCACCGTGACAGCAAATTAAACGAAATTTTATAGTGCTTATATTGTAGCACATATGCATACTTAAGGTTTTTGGGTTAACAGTTCATTGCTCTGTGTGTGTGTGTGTGATAGCTAAATTTCGCTTACTCTGTGTAGTTTGGTTGTGTCACATGTGAGCAATCAAAGTGGGCGGATACGAGTCATCCACGTTAGGGACAGACGAAGTAAATTAGGTTACCTACCCTTTAAATGAAACCTGAAACTTTGTGCTGATTTCCTTTTTTGTTCTAAATATAGTGCCTACTGTAACAATATGGATGCTTGCGGCTGCTTTGTTAAACAGAAATAAAAGAATTGGTCTTTCTCCACCTTTTTGGATATAATGTAGATAATATACAAAGCACTAACAGATTTTTTTTTTAAAGAAAAAGGACATTTGTATTTGGTTTTTAAAGTAACAATGATCTTTTATTCTTGCAGCTATAAATGCTATTTCCGTGGATTAAGAATTTTCGTCCACATCAATTGTAAATGTTGCTTCCGTTGCTATTGTGCTGAAACATTCATTCAAATTGGAGATAATTGTTTTCTAGTCTGTGAAATTTAATTAATTTTAGTTTCAATTTAAATGGTTTGTCTGTACAAAAAATATTTGACTAAAAACTTTAATTGCTATAAAAAAGAAAATTGTTTAAGTTTTTTCTCCGCTATATTAGCGGTGGTTAGCTACCGCCCCCAAGTGGTTTTCTAGTGTCCCCAGACAGTGATATCAATCATTTTTATTCGTTTTTATCTGACATGTTGTGTCGTTTTAGGCCAGAGAACCTAGATAGATTATTGTTGGTGATTGCATTATTTTATAGAGAATAAAGTTTTTACTTAACGTTTTAACAATACAATGATACATTTCACATTTAGAACTATTAAATTATGATAGAAGATCCCTTCTCGCAATTTACATAATATTCCAACTGAATTTCTTATCATTTTTTTTTTTTACTGTAATTATGCCTCAAAATTGTGGCTGGCTATTTTGTGAATTCAATTTGCGCGAATTAATTTTAACAAAGCGAAGAAAATCAATTATGAGCGAAGAGCACACTTCTCTCCCCTCCTACAGTGAAAGTAGAAGAAAATAATAATAGATAACAAAATGGGAAAACATTAAAATTCTGTGGACGAAGTCGTATTTCTATTTTTAATTGCCCTTTTTACATTGCCAAATTTGTCTTTGCTTTTTTCTTGTAGCATTGAGTTTGTTTAGGACACTATATTGAAGATTAAATTTATATAGTTTTATCTCTTAATTACCATTTTCAATTTTGTCATTTTATACCTTTTACCATCTTATACAATTGGAGAAATTCGTTTTTTGTTGATAAAATGTGTGCAACCTATTCATATTTTATAAGTGACTAAAAATGTTTATATCTGATCTGTCTAAAATTCTTTGCATTGCTGTTGTTGTATTTTATTAAAATCTCTAGATTGTAAAAAAATATTTGGCTGATGATCTTTCCGGTGGAGGATGAATGATTTGAAATTAAATATTAATCGAATACGTGAAACATTTTGGACAGGTGTCAACTTTCCCTCATTTCTCTATCTTGTGGCAGATGAAACTTGAGAAAACAGGGAGGGATAAGCTCATAATTACATCTAAGTCAGTGTTGTTGTTGTTCTTGTTTTAGTTGGGTAGCAAGCACAGGCACAAAATGTTGTTGGGCTTGTTATCAAGATCAATGATGATGGATAGATGAGTGAAGGTATTCGTGAAGAACATGTCATCTAAATGCAAGTTGAAGATGAGGATGCCAATTCGAAGCAGAGAGACATCTATCATGGAATTTCATCTTGTTATTTGACACGATTTTACTATGTTTGCATGCACAGCATCGTCGTACAGACTAGAGTTTATCATTTATTTAGTGAGGCGTTACGTTAGCAAAACTTTTACAATAAGTAGCTCTTCATTCAGGTCTACAAACTACATTAGCTATGTATAGGCACCAAGCACTTTCTAAGATACATACTTTATTTTGCTGACAATTTTATTTTATTTTGGTTTATTTCCTACAGTGTGAGAAATATTAGATAATTTTGATACAAATATAATTCGACTATCTCTTTTAGGAGGCGTGTGCACATTTTTGAGGAATTTAATATTTGTATTCTACTTTGATGTTATATAATAAATATACTAGTACTTACTGTGTTGTATGTGTATTAGATTAAAGGTGTTCTACACCATAACTATTCAAGTATTATAGGAAGTCGGGTATAGTAAAAACCTGCCAGAAGTGTTACGTTTGAACAAAAGATGGCGCCACTAGTTTTATTGTATAGTTTTATGTATCCTTTTTTTAAATGTAGGAATTGTACATTGATTTGTTTAATTAAAATTATCAAAGTAAGGAGACATCACATATTGTTATCCAGTTTTTTTTTCCAAGATTGCATGAATAATGTATTTCGTAGTAACAACTTGACTTGTCTTTATTTTATTTCTCTCCAATACTTTCTTTCTTCAGTGATGGAGGAGTTGGTCTTTCTCGCAAATTTTGGAAGCCCTCGGTGCCTCCAGCTCTGCCCAAAGTCTCCTCCAGTCGTCGCACCTCGCGGCGCACCAGTACCGGGCTGCACCACAAGTCCTCCAGCCAGAACAATCCAATGATGGCCTGTGTGCCCAGCCACCTCATCAACCCCACCTTCCTGCACCACCAAAGGATGAGGCAGCATGCGGCCACCTCCAAGGAACGAAATTTGGCCGAGGTTGACCCCAAGTCTTTTGCCAACCGCCTGATCGAGTGTTTGAATAGAGCCAAGATGAACCATCTTCATCGGACTAACAAAGAGGTGGGTTGGCTGCATTTTTTGAATTCGCCAGAGATAAATTTTGAGACAGATGATTATTCTTTAAAAAAAACTTTAATTAAATAACCTCCATATGTGATTTGTGTGTGTCGCCGTCAGTCAATGGTTAGTTATTTTTCATCACCAATAATTATTGTACCAGACGTTGGTCTCTGGGTCAACTGTGAAATCGGCATTGAGGATCGGTCGGGCGGTGGATTCTTTTAATCCTTGCTTCTCCTCTTACATCAGAAGTTTGGACATCAAATTTCATTTAGTTCCTGCTGTGTCGTTTTGACAAACGTGGCCTGACGGATTGATTAGGTTCTCTTACCTCTGACTGTCGGGCTGGCTTGTTTGATCACTTTTTGATACAAAACTAATTTCTGTCTTAGCGAGCGAACTTTTTCGTCTTAGTCGAAGTGTAACAGTAGGGGTGCTAGCGAGACATCTACTGAGATTACCAACATGGTTACTTATGTAACGTTATGTACAGAAATTCCGATTTGAATCATTTTTCATTTTATGGTGGATACTGAGAAAATTTGTTGTACGAAGCTTTGCATATTTTTTTTTAATACAATAAGACAGAGGCCATACGATAGGCTTATCTTGAGTTAATACCATAGCTAAACTTTAATAATAATACTAATAGTTGTAAAAGTTGTGCTGACTTTTCCTGGTTCGATTAATCACCAATTTTGGTGTTGCGATTTGTTTTTATAATAAGTTCGATTAGGTGAATTTTACCTGTTTTATATCAATAATTATACTGAGCAGTCGACTCTTGGTTAGGTTTTGCAAACGTGCTCGCTGCAGGGATTCAGGCAATGTTGTTTTTTTTAAATCATAAACTGTAACAAAACCTAACCTGATTCTAATCAAAACAACCAAAACCACTGGCCATTTTTGAAGTTTAGTCTCAATCTTTTATCGAAATTGAATAGCTAGTCGACGGAAATACTTGGATGAATGCAAAATTGGTAATTTTAATGTTTTTTTAGTTTGGTTTAATTGTTTCTGAATGCGTAACTGCTACTTTTGCGTTTTGGTTACAGCAGACATTACGGAGGAAATTAACATAAGCCTCCTAACCAACAGTATCATTAAAAGACACCACAGAGAACGATCTTATAGTTCCCATTGGAACAGCATAACTCTATCTATGCCTACAATAATTAATCTGGGTTTCCCAGATTGACCATTTAGCAAAATTAAAGTTGTTAATTTCATTAATAAAGAATATTGATGGTCATAGAATTTTTTGTGATACCCAGTATTAATCAAATTTATCTTTTGGTGTATTGGGAAAATGATGGGGTGGGGGTAAGGAAAGTTGACTAATGACGTATCTGAACATAAAATACTATCCTGGTCTATTAAGTTCTGTAATATCGACCTTCATATAAATATATATAGGAATGTCTAATAATAACAACATAGGTGGCTAGGCAATCTAATGTGTATCATTAAAACTAGTCCTATATGGCGTGTGGGTGTGCTATATAAATGCATATATTTAATTTGGATCTTCATTCATTGATCGGTATTCTCGCCAATTCAGTGGCTTTTGTTAGCGGCGAAGATCAAAGCAACACCATAATATTATCGCCGTGTTTTGCAGTTCATGGTTGTTCTTTATTATTATTGTATCATTTTTATATGTTGCTGAGAGGTTGTATGTGTGTATGCGTGCTTATACATTATTACTATAGCGTTGCTAGGAAGCTCAATGGCAAAAAAACTTCATTCTTTTTTTATTCCAGCAATCAAAGTTCGTTTGATGTGGAGCATATCGAGTAGCCTTTGTAGAGAATCTGAAAGAAGTGTATTGTCACTCACTTTTTAGTGTCTAGCACGGAATTCATTTTATAGGTACAGTCTTCAATGGAGGCTGAATGAAATAAAACAAAGTAATACATTATATTTATCACCTGGTACGGAGGAAACATACATCGGTGTGTTATGGCGTCCGGTAGCTCTTTTTAATCTAATAATTAGTGGCGGCGGAATAGAATACTTTGACAAATTGAGCATTTAATTACAAATAAAGATTTTGATGCTTTATGCTGGTTTTATGAACGAGACTGTGTAAATTGTTAATATCTAAATGTGAGCAGTATTTATAGAATTGCTTTATTTATTTTTTTACAGCAATTTGAAGAGGATCCCTCCGGAATTGCTTCTGCTCCAGCCGGTTCCTCCGGGGCAGCAGTACCGCTCCTCGAGCTCTCAGATCCCTCCCAAGACTCCGCCCTGACCGGGGGCCTAGGCCCCTGTGTTCTACAGCAGCCCTGGGCCGGCCGGCTGATGGCAGCTGCCCAAGCCACTGGTTGGCCCGCGCGTCCTGACAGAGGCAGCAGCGGTGCACGCGGGGTCACCGTTGGTGGACCGTTGTAGGAGGATCCGGAGTCCATTCTGGAGGAACATTGTTCCCGAGTTTGGGACCGTTCTCCTGGCGACCACAGACAGCGTCTGAGTGAAGGAAGAGCAAGCTCCGCGGGCCATAAGTAAGTGTTTGGTGTTCGCTTTGTGTTTATTACTTCCCATAGAAACCGCTATTTGTCAGTACTTCGATGAAACTACGTTTCCCTCTTCTTTGTTATTGAAAACCGCACAGTAAAATTTCGAGTACCTTAAACGTAAAATATTAAACATTTTAAGGAACCTGTCTGTATTCGAAACTTATTACTAGAACATGATAATTGAATACGATTATCAAAACTCTGTAATAACCATTCCTTGATCGATGCTCTTTAAATTCGGTCGCCTTGAAGGTCAGTAGGAATGTGAAACTGTTCACTCCGTTAAAGGTCGCATTTGCCTTCTCTCGCTCTTCATATAATAAATGTGCAAAGTTGTGGTTAATAGTACAACACACCGGATTTGCCGAATCGATGATGCGATGCTATTATGGGGCTAACAGATGACAGTAGACCAACCAACCCTATCTATGTAGTAGACATAAATCTAATGTTTGGAAACACCTCCACCATTTCGTTACTATGAATTTGTGGCAAAACAATTTTATTAACCACATAGCCCAGCTAAGCATGCCATCAAAACACAGAGATAAACATGAGGTTATTGGTGGTCCTGACAACCTTCGGCAATTTTACTTCGTTTAGTATGGATGCCGTGTATTATGTTGGTGCAGGTTCTTACACATTGATGTAGTTTGTATTATGTGTTGGTAATTGATGATAAATAATTTTTCATTAGTGCTAATTTATTATAATTTATAAAAAATCACCTAAGTGAAAATGCTATCTTGCAATAGCCCCCCCCCCCCCCTACCTACCAGTTATTCAATGGTTATATTTTGTGTCCTCTCAGTCCCTCTGGTCGTGGTGTTGGCTCAACGACTTCCTTCGATAGCGGCGTGACTGCCGACTTCTACTCGGAGCACCGTCACGTTCACCACTATCATTACTACCTGGCCAATATGAAGACGGCCGCTTCGGCTGCCGGCAATAATCCTCTTCCCACATCAGTTTCGGGGTCCAATCCAACCGCCACACCCCAGCATCGTCCCAACCTGCCCCTGCCGCCGGTCCCGTCCTCAGCAGAAATGAACAGTTCGGTGGATGTCTCGTCGTCGACTGTAAACCCTCCCTCTGGGTTCCATCCGCCCGTCCAGACCTCAGATTGTTCTCTGAAAGCCGGCGAGGTGACCAGTGTTGTCTATAAGGCCAGCAAAACACGCAGTAGAGCCAGTGATACTTCCAGCAATATCGATTCGGGAGTCAGTATGCTTTATGATAGGCTCAATCCCTCGTCCAGTGACAAGTAAGCATTTTAATAATGTACCATTTTATGACGTAGACATTAATTGGTTTTTGTTTTAGCTAACTGACTGATTTTAATCACTTTAACTTTTATCGTCGAGTTCAAACAAATTATCACCTTTTTCACGCTGAATTAAATATTTAAGAAACAAAGTGAAGGTTCAAAAATTTGTTTACAGATATCAATGTATTTAGCAACTATTTTATAGCGATTGTTTTTTTGCATCACCTCTTCATCCCTTGGGTATCACTTGATCAATCAAATTGGGATTATTCGAATTAATAAAATATTTTGTCATCACGCTTTTCATCGTTGCTGTCAAAGGCTGTCGTTATATTGCCACCAGGAGATTTATGATCTGTCAACCCCGAGTCACGAAAATGCCAACAGGCTATGCGATACGATTGATTTCTGTTTGGCCAGGATGGTTATTTGTTGTTGTTGGTACAGAAATTAGATTGATAACTTTTTTGTGACGATTTCTATAGCACATTCAATGGCCACTGTTTCTCTAATTTTTAATTCAAAAGAGATAATGTTCCAGTTTTGCTTTTGTTTCCTCGTTGTGTCAATAAAACTAAAGTGAAAAGAAGCCAGCCAAATGTCTATTTAGAAATTAAAACTTGTGACTGAAGGTTTTGTTTCATAACAATATTTAACCAAAAATTCTCTATACCTATCTGATTTAATTTTGACAGGAAGACTAATAAATTTAATTGTTCACTCTGACTGGCCTCTAGCCTATTTGTCTAACCTGTGATTTAATCTTTCCTCAAATCTCCTGCTAGGTTGGCTAATATTAAATTTAAAACTTATGAAACGCATCCATGAAAGCTGGCCAATTCTGAATGAAAAGGTGAAAGATGAAAAAGTTAAATAAATCACTCGATATTGTCACCTGGACTTGATAATATGACGATTGTCTGCATTGCATCATTAGGAAGTTGAGCTAGAGTTATGGAATGATGGGAGAATGAGGCCATTTTGATTTCCGATTTGCTGACAACTCGACTTCCCATTGTAAGAAATCAGTCATTTCCATCACTGCATTGTATCAAAATGTAGTTTGGGGGGGGGGGGAGTTTGCCGTTATCTGCAATTTATGTGAACTATGCATAGCTACGAATAAAATGATAACTTTTAAATTAGAAATTCAACAAAAATATTGAATGTTATATTGCGACTACTTCTCTAATCTGCAGGGTACTGCATTGGATAATGGAGAACGACTCCTCTGCGTCGCCGACATCCGGTGCCCCCCTGCCCCCCTGTCACCACTCCTGTCATACCCAGTCCCAGGGAGGTCTACAGCAGTGGGTGGCACAGCAGGCTTCAGTCATGGCGGCCGCTACCGATCAGCCACGTCAACCATGCCACCATCTAATGCCCCCACTGCCACCGCCATACCCGACCACACAGCTGGAGGAAGCAAAGAGGCGTCTGTTGGCCAGCGAGAACCAATTTCAGCAACATTCCAGTTCGAGTGCAGCCAATTCCAACCAATCCGCCTCTAACAAGATGGCCAAGTCTAAGAGCTTCCCCGTGCAGGCCCCTCCTGACGTGTCCAGCAGTTCCGGTGCGTTTCCTAGCAACAAATTAATACCTGGCAATCTGGTTTCTAACTGCAGTACACTCAACAATAGCCGATCTGAGTAAGTTTGTGTTGTTTTTAATGAAATTATGAAAATGTTGGCACTGATTTAACATTCTTAAAAGATGTTTTTATCTCAGTTCTCGTAGTTGACAATATTTGGATTATGATGTTTATCTAAACTAGTCGAGCTTATAGATAAATAAAATATTACGATTTAAACAAATAATATTCGTGAAATTGGTACAGTCTATTTTGTATTAAATATTTAATCTGCTTCGAGTTGTAAAAAGCAACGAAATCTAGTCAACACAGTGTTGTTTTAAATATGGAAAACACTGTCTTTTTCGCAATTATATGAAGAAATGCTCAACGTGAACTGCGCGAGTAAATAAATACAAAATCTCAGAGATATTCTCCAAGGAAGGCGGTGATTGTATAAAACACTATCTAAATGGACATAGTAGAGCCTGTGCCTGCTGAGTCGGTAAGAGATTGTGGACGTCTTGTTGTCTGGGCTGAGTGACATTAGGCGTGGCAGAGTGGGTCGGTTAGATTGAATGAGCACATGCATGCCATTGCCAGGTAGCTACTGAGGAGGAGTACATTCATTTGGCCGCCCTCTGCATTATAGATTGGAGTTTGTATAAACAAAAATAAATTGTGAACATTTGGAATCTATCAATCAGAACATCTTGTGTCTACATAGTTGAGCTGATGTGTTGTAGAGATTTGGTTTTCTTGTGTAGTTTTCTATTCGAATGACTGAGCTAGCGGTTGCAGTTGTTTACAGATGTCACATGAAGAAAGTGAAAAGATTTTGGATTTATGTATTTATTTGTGCCATACCCGGCTTTGATTCTTGCAATATTTATTAGGATGCTCGGTTTTTGCCTGTAACTGGAATCAGTCATGTGTGACTTGTACAAGATTATCATCATTTTATTATTGAATAGAGTTTTCCTAACTTCACGTCTTGTCTGTGTGATGTCTTCCTCTTCTTCACTTTTCTTAAATCAGATAATTCCCCAAAAAATGGCACCGAATGATAATATGATTAACATTCAACTGCTCGGTATAAATACAAAGTAGGATTTGGCGATGTGATTTATGTGCCAGTGCGCTAGGTAGGTCTGAACGTCTACGTCAGCCGAGGCGGTAATTTTAATAAGATTGTTACACGCAAAGTCACTTGTGATTTGGGGAAGATTTACAATGAGCAGTTCGGTACCGGTCTTATAGCTATTCGGAAACAAGGCGGTTGAACAATAAATAATTGTCCGTATCCTAATAATTTTATCGTTTTCAGAAATCTGTTTTGCTTCGGTGATTAAGTTACATTGCATATTTAGATTGAAAATTGATAAAATATTGCCAATTATTATACAATAACTACAATTATTTCGAAAGAGTTGTTAGATAAAGAATGACAATATGTATGTTTCATAGATACATAGGTATATAGTAAGCTCTGACTGTGCGAATTAGTAGTATTATTCGTTCTGCCTTTTATTATGTTTTTATGTTCTAATCATTGGTAAATTGTTTCTTTAATTTTATTAGTTTGCCGCCAACGATGTCCTTTCCCGCTGCTGGCTCCACGACTTCACAAGAGCCAGGCCTGGGTATGAATCCCCAGGATCCGGGTCTCATTGTGGGCTACTATCTGTGTGGCGATCCTGTGCCCTATAGAAGTTTCTGGCCATATAAAGAGATGACGCTGGGACAGTTTAAGCAACACATTGCTAAGAAAGGAAATTATCGGTAAGTTTATTTTAAGAAGTTGGTTGAGTTTTGTTATTTTTTGTAAATCGATAAACATTATGCTACTTGACAGTTAGTAAGTAGTATAAGCTCTCTAGTTTTAAAGAATATAATTTTCAGTAATTTGCTAATTTAAAGATGGACCTGCTCTTAGTTTGCAAGTTGTATTGTTGAAATTAATTTATTGATTATTTTCCATTTTTAGATTTTTCTTCAAAAAGGCTTGTGATGAATTTGATACAGGGGGTGTTGTGCACGAAGAATTTATCTCTGACGACGCCATTTTGCCTCTCTGGGAAGGAAAGGTGGTGGCCAAGGTTGAGAGAGTGGACTGAGATGATATATTCGGTGTTTACTCGGTGAAATTGTCAATATTGACTGCCCGCTGCTCTTTCATACTCAGTGATTTCACAATCTTGAAACATTATCTATCTATCCTTCACTTTTATCTATTTAAAGAAAAGAATGTTGAGATTTTCTTTGAACAGTTTCGTCAAAATTGTTAGAATTTTTATGTTGTTTTGTTAGAAATGTTGAAGGTACTCTTTCACTAGCTTGCACCAAAGTACTATATATTTCGTATTTCATTTACCGTATCTAATTTGTAATTCGTGAAACTTTCATTCGACGATTTAGTTTTTATATATTTAATTAAACGATTTTATAATGAACCATCCATTATGTTAAGACGACACAACACACTATTTACAAACTACCATGGTAATCTTAACACAAATATAGACATTATTCAGTGTTCTGTATTAAAACAATTATTAAAAGACACCAAGTTGTTACAATCATTCGTTCACATACATAATATACCAGAACTCTAATTTAATTAAAATTGCAATTGTTGTCTTTTAATAATTTCATTTTTAATATCTCTTTATTTATTCTCATGAAATCTGTTATTCATAATCAGATGCCAAACAATCTACCGTTAAAAACCAACTACATAGTTGGAGGTGTATAATGAAACACGGATAATCACAGCGACGGAAAATTATTGTTGTTCTAAGCATATTTTAGGTGTGTGTTGTGTGTGTTGTAAATTCCACAAAGTTTGTAATTCCTTATCTAGTTGTTTTTTAATCTTGATATTTGTTTTTAACTTTTAGGTCATATCTGCTATTTTTCTAGCCAATTTGTGTTAAAAATCTTGTAAATATATAATGTATATAGAGCACTATCTACCTCTATTTATCTCAATTTGTATATTATAAATATTTATTTATTTTAACATTGTCAGAAAGAATCTATACATATGGTTTTCTTCCAATAAAGAAAATTATGTTTATAATTATTTCCTGCTTTGTTTTTCCTTTTTCATTAAAATAAGTTAAACAGTTTATAGCGTTATGAATCTACATGCACAAGTATAACTATTATCTAACAATGCCAAAAACAATTTTTTTGGTACGTACTTCGTTTTATCCCAAAACACCTGCCATATCCAAGAGACATGTGATAAAATCAAATTCAACGAATTGTCGTTTAGCTCACTATGTTTAAAATTAAAACATGGATAATTAATTCTACTAACACGCAACTGCTAATTTTGAATATTATTAAATCGTTTCTTTTTTTTGGATTTTAACTTTCGATCTAAATGTCTCCTTTTTTTACCTGCCACAAAATAATTTCACAATTAAGAACGGGATTCAAAAATATACATATAACCTTTTAGCTTTAAAAAATTGCGATTGTTTAACTCAAACATGCTAGTTTGAGTTTGAAACAAATAAATTTTAGTAAAGAAGCAACAGCAAAAAGCAGATGTTTGTGGACATTAGTAAATAAAAATAATTGTTTTGCTTTCCTTTGTAGCTCATATAGTGAAAATGTGTTATTGTACTGTGACGCCCCTTCCTGTGTGGACAAACAATATTGAAGAATTCTCAACTTTTAATGAAATAAAGGCTGTCCACTAACTAGAATACAAATAGGTAGCGCTGTTGATTCGCTTCACAGGTTGCCTAGTGAAAAAGAAATTTTAATTAAAAATTTCAACCTACAGGTCATAAATAAGACCCAACGGGAAGCCTAACAGCTGCTCTAATATTCATACACAAAGTGGTCAGTTTGTTGAGAGAACTCCAAGATTTGTAGGTACGCCTTCCAAAGAGGTGTTAATTATTCGGATAGAGAAGCAGAGTCGGCAACAGCTACCTTGATCTCATTTTAAATTAGAAATAAAAAATATTTAAATTTTACTATCTCGCTATCCGATATTAGAATAATCACAAAATATTGATCATATCATACTATTCTAGATGATACCTAGGTAAAAGTTTTTTAAAAGATACTTTAAAAGTAAGAAATGAATAAGCAGGGTACCATCTGTGTTTGTAGTTTGATTAGATCACACGGTTTATATTATTTCTAACTGAAAAATAAAATCATGTCTTCATTATTCTCGTACATTAAAATATATATACCGAAACGGCAGCCCTGTGGTATATTGCATTCCTTAGTCCTAGCAACCAGCAATCTTCTGATAAGTTACCTATTTGAAATATGTGTTTCATAGTTCTAAATATCAAATTTCAGTACAAAGGATTTTAGTAAAATTTTAGTGATTTTCATAAAAACCAACTATCAAGATAATATTTGTGGTCAAAAGGTAAGGATATATCCATCATATTTTGAAGTCATTCAGCCAGAATTTGACAGCAGCCACTTTATCGTTTTAATTTTTCTTTCCATTCACGGAAAGTATATGGTTAGCCTTTATAAAAGTGGATTATGCACAATGCAATGTCTTTAACAATAGTTTCCAGTTGATTATCTTTTGCAAGAAGTTTTGAAATTAAACCAAAAAATGGGGTGAGATCAAGGGCTGAAAATAGAAGAATTTATCCAAATTTTCGGTTAGACACGGTAATAACAAGGCAAAATTAAAAAGTCAACCAAAATATAGAATTCTCACAAACCTAATTTTCTACATTAAACATTATTTTTCGTCATTAAGGTATCTAAAAGCAAAACAATTGGAATGACTTTTTTAATTTTACACTATGATACTAATTGTTTTTTATTTGGTAACAAGGAAAATATTACCTTCTAGTGTGGTATCTCTGTTACATTGTTCAAGTAAAAAAATGTCAGTTTAAATAACAGAAAATGGAACTTTGATAGAATAGCTATAATAAGTTATTAAATGAAAAAAGACACATGTTATTACCTACACCAAGAACATCAGAATTAACCTACATTCAATATTGTTTGCGCAAATATTTACTTTAGCAATCACAGTTAATACATATTTTCGTTTGCTTTTCAGTATTTTATTAAACATACAAAGGTTTACCAGATTTTGTCTGTCTTTTGTTTTGTTTAATAAAATAAACTTTGAATCTATTAGAAGAGGTGCCTGGGAATCCAAGTTTTGTGCGGCTGATAGTGGGTAGATTTCGATGAAACTTTCTACACAGATACCAAATTCATTGACAAAAAATTCATTTAAAAGTTCAATAAAGGGACTGATGATGTCATAAAGATAGGACAAAATTTAAACGTTGTCCGATTGACTCAGAAACTAAGTTAACAAAATCCATTATTGTTTTTTAAAATAAATGTCATATTAGGGTCCAACCGTCTTTAAATTCACGTAACGGCCCTCTGAAAAAATGAGGTTGGGCCGAAATGGCTAAAATCTACATATAAAATATTTAAGTTTGATACCAAGATAGCTTGGAAAGAAAATTTAATTTTTTGAAAAAATCAACGTACTGATGACGTCATCAAATCTAAAAATTAAAGTTTGTCAGAGTGATTCGAAATTTGATATGTAGGTAGCACTCAATAACAGAAATAATTTAGTATTTAATTATTTTAAAAAATGATTATAGATTTTTGTCTCTTCCAAAAATCGATTTCTGCCTCCAAAAATATTGATTATCGTTCTTTCCTACAAAATTTCAATAATAAATAATTTTGCAATTTTTATGGATTTGTGCTATTTGAAGTCAATCGAACAAACTATAATTTTTGGACCTGATGACGTCATGAGTCTCACATTTATTTTTTTCAAAAAAGTTAATTTTCTGACAATATTCTTCTCAGGGTACCTTTGTATATCAACTAAAAGTGTAAATTTCATGTTTTTTACGAAATAAATTAAAATTTAAAAAAACGGTCACTGGACTCTGCAAAAAAATCAATCCTAGAATTAAATAACCTTTCGCTGATAGATAAGGGGGGGGGGGGGGTAAATCCGATTGAGCTGAAATATTTGGTTTTGTGTCACAAACTTTCTTTCCCAACATTTGAAGTAAATAAAATTTCAACCCACAGTCAAGTAGTAACCCATTGAAGTAAGTCACTCTGGTTCTGTTTCGGCCAACTTTTGAAAAAGACGTATGTAAATATATCACAATCACTTCATTGATTTTTGTGGGAGTCAATCAAATTTCAAAAAAATATTTAAAGGAGAGAATTTCTTGAAATTTGCTCTAAATGTGAGAACCAAGTCTTCAAGCATTGTAGAAAATATCTTTAATAAAAAAATTGGTTCATAAAAAAGGTCATTGACATTTTTGCATCAGTGACTAACATGCACTAGGCCCAATCCGTAAACCTAAGGTTTTTTACAGAAATTTTATTCCTGGAGTTATTGTTTGGTAAAAGTGGTTCATAATTGGCAACTATAACATGTTGCACTTTTGCACATGTTGCATTTTTAAAAATAGTGATTTCTGTGGCCAGGGTGCAACCTGAGAGCAAATCTATATAAAAAATATTATATTTCAAATAACAAAAATTTAATAGACAGAACTTTTTAAAATGTGCTGTAAATGTACAAAAATTGTCCTTTAACATTGTAGAAAAACATTTTTGACCCCAAAAAAAGTTTTTTAATTTTTCTGTGTCAAAAGTGACCATTTTTAAAAAATGCTATATATCAGATGATGAAATATGAAGGCATTTAAGCCTTCAAATCTAGCATACGTCTTTTCTGATGCACCATTTGTATTCCAAGAAGAACTATCCAAAATATAAATTTGAGGTCCATTTATTTTGAACCAAGACCCAGCCAATGTATTAAAAATGAAAGTTTCAAAAATTCTATTTTAAGAATGAATTCAATTAAAAACCCCCACTAAAAAGAATCTAGAAACAGTTTTAAACCATTTTGGGTGGGTGAGTTTCTTTTTTTTAGCAGACTGGCCTTGTATTGGTGGTCCCCATATTTCTCAGGAAACATAAATATGAGGAATCTCAAAATTATATACCCTGTTTTATATGGCTTCTATGGAGATTATAAATCTCAGTTTTGAGCAAATAGGATGTTTCGTATACACTTTAGAGCCATTGAATTTTTGGCCTGGACCTAGTCGACACATTAAATATCGATTTTTCTGAAATTCAATCTTAGTGACTGAATTAATTCTAAAACTACTTAATGTGATCTAAAAACTCATAAAAACATTTAAAATCATTTAGATTCATTTATATTTGAGAAAATACACTTCAAAAATCAATTTTTAATGATCCACCCCGCTTTGGCGGTCCTCATAGATCAGCCAAAAGTGAGACTTTCAGATTGTTTCCACATTGTTTCAAAACTTTCCTAATTCAAAATTTGAAGTGAATCAGTCACATTATAATTTTTGTATCTGATGACGTCATCGGCCCTAGCTCGATTCCCATATAGAATTTTTTCTAAAAAAACATTGCAAGGTTCCAAATTTTAGACTAATTCATGCACGGGAAGTATGATGTTCTAGGGGGAGGGGATTACACTCGCTTTATCAGAGCCGTATATCACAAAAGTTTATCAGTGAAGGGTTAATAATTGGTTTTTAATTATTGATTTTTATGACCAAGGTGTAACATTAAAGCCGAAAAAATAATTAAGTTTCATTTTTTGAGAAGTGACCCAACTCATTATGTAGACAACATAAAGAAGTAGAT
>JAUYWI010008898.1:0-19270 GCA_034780595.1 Parotoplana pacifica
ATCAATATTTTTTAATGAAATTTTCTCCATTGTTTAGGCAGATGGCAAGGCACAATATTAGAAAATTTTATTAAAAATATTGATCCAGAAAATATTTGAGGAATTCGTTTGGAAACAATATTTTGCTGACTTTTATTCACTTTTTTATAGTGTTAGTTACTTTTGAAAGTCTCTGTTTAAAATCCATAAACATTTATACTAGGTGTTTAGAATAATAGTCAAAGTAGTAAAATAGTATCATTGTACCAGCAATAATAATGTGTAAATTTATACATTCTGTCCACCTTGTGTTTAGTATATTCTTATATCCTTACTGAATATAACATTATAAAACAATTAAGAGAGATCAGTATTACCCTACCAGCCTAAATATTATAGAAATTTCATTATAGAAAGAAACTTATTTATGATCTTTACAAAAATTAGCTTATTCTTTCTACATGAGCCATTGAACTACATTAAATTTCTCAAATATATTGGTTATTATGTGTAACCATTTATGTTTGAATATTTTAATGAATTAGTCCTTAAGTAAATAGATGACAATAATACTGCTTGGTTGTTGGAATTTTGTGATATGTACTTATTTTTGGTTTTTATAGTATTGCAGCTATTTCTAAAAAAATCATTAAAGATGTATTTTACATATAAGCAATAGACTTTAAAGGAATAAAACATAAATATGTCATTTTTACTTTTAGATATGGAATCACTAAATTTAGTTGTATTTTTTTATAATTAATACAAAAACAGAAAATTTTATGTAAAACACCTATTTATAAAATAAATTTTGGTTTTCACTATTTGTTGGTAGTCTCCATTAAAATTTAGCATTGATTGTTAGGAAACATGAATAACAAAATTTAAAGTTAAAAAAAAGAATTTAAGCAAATTTAGATAAAAGGTGCAATAAATAAATTTTTATTTAGTTTGCTACATAGTTCCTCACAATAGTTGCAACATTGAAAGTTCAGATATGATCACTAAGGTTTGATGTGGTGTATAAATTTTTAAAATCAAATAATTGCTATGTCATAATTGTGTTCCTAGCAACAGTTTTTAAGTGAAAAGTTAATGAACATTGTAAAATAATGTGAGGAACAGTTTTTGAAATGATATAGATTTATAAAAAGTGTTTTCTTTTTATCCAGGCAATCTGTAAAAAAGTGACAAGTTTTAACCATTGTCTGGTGAATCTTTTGGATGAATATTTAACTTAGAAAATGTTTCATGACGTCATCATTTACTTTATATAAGAACCCAGTTGACATTAAAAAAACTTTTTTTGGTTAGTTTGGTGGTGTTTTTCTCTACATTCACAAAATACTTCATTTCTGACTTATAACCAATCTAAGTAGTAAAATGGCAGCCATTTAAAAAATGATGTCATAGACTTCCATGAACTATTTTTGAAAAAATAAATGAATTTTCTGATACATTGGTCCTATCTATTTGTAATATATTAATAGCCTCTAAAACCATTCATTTTAAGAAAGTAAGCTACAAACACAGAAATTGGTGGCTACTTTGAAAAATGATGTCACAGGCCAAGATATAGAGATTGGATTTTTTAGATGGTCTTAAATTATTTGTACAGAATTAAGATACTAAGAAAACAGGCACTTTAGTTTAGTGTATTTTTTTCATTTAATGCTGCTTCAGGGGAACTATGAATGCTAAGCTTTAAAAACTGGAAATTTAATACTGTAGTAATATTTAGTTGTCATGGCTCACTCTAGCTAATCATTATATTAATTCACAATACCAATCCTCCAAATGTTAATCATTTTATTACACATTTGACCAATATACAGTCTTTAGTACAAATATTTCAAATGTACAAAGCAACATATATCTCACACTTGGCCAATATGATAAGTCAAAATGATTACACTTCTATCTAAGTAGAAATCTAACAAATGTACAGCATCATCTTTAGAATGTACATATCTAATTTGACTGATATGATAAATTTAAGTTTTTATAACCTCAAATTAAGTACTTAAATACTTATTTATTGTCATTGCTCACTTTAGTTAATCATTATAATATTTCTTGATACAAATTCACCAAACTACAAACTATTTTATTGCACATTTGACTAATATGATAATTTTTATCTGTTCTGCATCTATCTAAGTACTCTCAGTTCTCAGTATAAATCTGCAAAATGTGCAAGATATACATAGCTTTGCACATGTAAAACATCTGCAAACATTAGTTTACTGAAAGATTCTTTTAAAATAAATACCTAATAACAAAAAATAAATGATAGCTATTTGACATATGATAATGTCTGTCATAGACCAAATAGGCTTATTGATAACAGTTTTTCAAAGTTGACTTTTCAAAAAATTGGAAATTTTTAACCAGAGTGACCTACTTTGAGAGCCCACCACATGACCTTAGGTGAGAGTATCAAAACAATATGTTAAGATCTGCAAACTTTCATTTGTGACAATGCTGAAAAATTTCAGTTTGATTAGCATTACCATATTTGAACAAGAGAATAATATGTGCTAAGGGGGTCTAGACCCCCATTTTCAACAAAGGTTATTTATATTACAATTCTTTTTAGGCTGACATTGTGTACCTTCTTCCAGATTCATTACAAGAATTTTTAAATGCTGAGAAACGACTATTTCAATCATCTTTTCATAATGCTTTTGAAGAAAGTCTTCAGGATGTTGAATCATTAGCTGGTAAAAATACTATTTTAAAGTAAGCTTTGTTTGTCTTCATTTGATTGGGAATAAACTACATGTAAATGATTAATTATTAAAATTAATTTCCTATATATAAATTACGGTTTTGCATATGGGCTGGTGAATGTTTATTTTAAATATGACATTTTATATCTCTTTCATTATTTAATGACAACCTAATTTAACTTTTCAATTTTGATTTACTTCATTGCATCAGGAGTCACATTCTTCATTGTTGTCAATAATTATCATTTAATACTGTTGGAATTATGTAGATGATATAAATGATTAAATTTCAGTGACATTTAAAATGAAAGAAAAAAAAAGTGAATCATTTTATACTTCAATTAGTTGATTTTTCTTTTCTTGCTAACTTATTTTTATAATTAATATAAGTTTTAAAATATATTTAATATTTCAACAAGTTCATTGATGTTTTACAATTATACTTAAAATTATTCATTGTCCCTAGAAAATCAAACTTTCCATGGACTGATTTAGCTAAAATTGTACTTGGAAAGATTAATCCGCAAAAAGCTTTAAAATTTTTAAAATCGATTTGATTGTTGATTTTTTAGGTCCTTAAATGTCAAAAATCGCGATTGTTTTTCCAAAAATATGTCATTCATACTGGGACTGGTCCATAATTGTTTTAAAGTGTGTTTCTTCACAATGGTTCTACATGTAAAATGTCCCATTCAAATTTTAATAGAAAATTCATTTCATTTTTTTCCTATCTAAATATTTTTTGAAATTTTCTACAGTAGTTAAGAATCAAGTGCGAAATTCTCTTTAAAATATAAAGAAATTTTACTCATTGGCATGTTTGTAATTACAATTTTTAACGGATTTTAGGTTGCACCCTATGTACAAAATCACTATTTTCAAAAAATCTTAATATGTGTTAAACAATAGTGTGTTATAGTCTATCTACCAATTAGTAACTTCAATATATTTTTTTGTCAAAAGTACAATTTGGGGAAACTTTTTAGAGGGCCCTCTGGTGACCTCCCAAAGGATGACAAATGGTGAAATGTAGTTATTGTTCATCAAAGTAATTATGTATATTTAAATATTTATATATATGCCAATTGATAATTGTGTTCTATCTAATGTGCTTTATTATTTTTTTATTCTTTCTCTATATATATATATATTTCAGTATTGGAACATCAATCAAAAACATCCACAAATATTTTCAAGTAATTGAGTAAGTTTGTTAACTATTGGTTTATGGTAAAAAGAAATTCAACTTATTAGTTGACTACCTCATTATTTTTTATTATTGTTATTAACTTTACAAATCCTAAGGACTGGTAACCTTTATAAGTAGTTCCAGTATGAAAGACATCAAACTAACATCACAGACCCTGAAATTGTAGGAGAGAATTGTGGACAAAAGATTGAGAGAGAAAGTGACAGTTGTGTACCAGATGGCATACCAGTAGAGACAGGAAAAGCACTTGATAAAACAAGGATAAAGAGATTAACAGCAGTGTTTAGAATGATCATGGAGACAGAAGAAATGCCAGAAGATTGGACACTAAGTACCTCGATCCCAATCTTCAAAAACAAAGGGTGACATTCAGAACTGTGGAAACTACCGTGGCATCAAACTAACATCACACACCCAGAAATTGTGGGAGAATTGTGGATACAAGAATGAGAGAGAAAGTGACAGTGACAGTAAAACAACAGCAGTTTGGTTTTATGCCTGAGAGGAATACAACAGATGTAATTTTTGCATTGCAGCAGGTGATGGAGAAGGACAGGGAAGGACAGAAAGACATGTATTTCATCTTAATGACTTAGAGAAGGCATATGACCCAGTACAAGACAAGAACTGTGGAACTGTTTGAGGTTGAAGTGAGTAGAGGAGGAAGTACATCAGACTCATCCAACAAAGGGTGTACAACAGGTGAGGTGGAGGACTTTGAAGTGACTGTGGGACTTCATCAAAGATCTGCCCCAGGCCTATTTCTATTTTACCTTGGTTATAAACTGCCTGAAGTGTAAAGTCCATGAGATATGCTGTTCGCGGATGATGTGGTTTTGGGACTGGAGTCAGGGGCAGAAGAGAACATAGACTAGAATTGTGTAGAGCAGCAATGGAGGAATGCGAATTAGCAAGCAGAAAACGGAGTATTTGATATTGAGAGTAGGTCCTAAGTCTGTAAAGGAGGTAGAGGTGAAAATGCAAGGATAAAATCTCAACTAGGTAGAGGAGTTCAAATACCTGGCCGATTGTGGATCTGAGAAAGAGGTGAAGAAACGGATACAAGCTGGAAGAGGTGCTTGGAAATGGATAACTGGTGCTATATGTGACAGAAAAGTACTAGATAAGGTGAAAGGTAAACTGTATAAGACAATGGTAAAACCAGCAATGCTGTATGGGTTAGAGAATGTGACTGCTACAAAAGAGCAGGAAGAAAAGATGCAGGTGGCAGAGATGAAAATGCTAAGGAGGACTGACAAGACTTGACAGAGTGAGAAATGAAAAGGTGAGGGAGAGCTATTGGAGAATTGAAAGTAAAATTGAGTGAGGTGAGGCTTCTGTGGTTAGGAAATGTGGTGAGGAGAGGGGTGGACTATGTGGGTAGAAGAGTCAGAAAGATGAAGGTGGGGAAGAGGAGGCGTGGAAGACCCAAAAAGCAATGGGAAGACTGCATCTGTGAAGACATGGAGCAGGTGGGAGTCCGAGAGGATGATGCAATGGATCGCACATATTATATATTTTTCTTACATCCCTTTTCAGTAGACGTTGTGTATTTCTCAGATCTTGCTGTAGCTTTTTAACTGACTATTTCAAAAGCTCATCAGATTTGTCTTCTTCAAAATACTGAATCTGGATTTTATTTGTAAATACCTATCACACTAGATTTAGTTAACCTGACACTAGTTATTTTTTTAAAACAATTTTAGTCCTCGCACGTGTGCTGCGCTATTAACCCAATCTGGAAGAACGTCGCATGATAATGGAAATTCATTGTCAACTTTAGATAATGCAGTAAGTTCTTTGCTACCATGTCATATGTAATGAGTACTATTTAGTCTTTTATTAATTGAAATAAAAATTCATTTATATATTTCAGCCTGTTCGCCGTCGTATGACACTTATTGAAACTGATTTATTGGATGAGAATGTGAGTATTTTAAGAGTACATGTTTTACCTCACTACGTATGTTTCGTAAGCTTGAGAGATTTTATTTTATCAAACTAACTATTAATCGCGAAGATATCTATCGGATAGATATCTAGTAGGTAATACTTGACACTAACTACCAGTAATCATACAAGAAAATTTAAATTCGAATCTTCACATTAAAAATAATCTAAATAAAATGAAGCGTATAATGCCGTTATCTAAACAAGAGATCCTTATCAATCTTATACCTATAAAAAATTCAATTTATAACTATTTAATTATATGGTCATGCTACTTGGATCAAAGATACAAACTTTACTGAAAATTATACGCTTAAACGATAGATTTATATCATGCAAACACAAATTAAGATAGAAACCAACATCTTTTATAGTGAATTGTGTCTAAATCTATTAGTACACAGATTGAATTCCAGAAAACACGATAAATATTCCTATGTTCTATGATACTCTAAGTAATAAAAAATATTATCCACAAATTTAATACACTTGGAATTGTAATATTTTCATTTTTAAAATAAATTTCAGAAAACATTTGACGATAGAACCGTAATTGGAAGGGAATTTCTGAGAAAGAAGGATTTTTTTCTCAGCCAAATTTGATGTGTACATAGGTTAGGTGTCCCTTATAACGAAAAATCAGGTTTAACTCCTGTGACCTACTGTTACGTCATCAAGGTGGTATTTTTTTTAGTTTTTTCAATATATTTCAGTAACTATGAATAGTGATTACATAAAACATACGGATCATTATTATTTATCAAATAAAACAAACATGTGCAAAATCGGTTAAGTACTAAGCTCTCCACTAACAAAAGTATTTAAAAAAATCGATAAAAATAGACAAAAAAGTCTAGTTATCAAATACAATATTATTTCGGTATTAAATAAGACTACTGAAGACTTACTGAAGGCGGACAAGTTTTGAATTTTGTATAGCAGTTTTAAAGTGTACTATGACATCATCAAAGTATATCTCAGTAACTAATCATTTTTTATGATAGTGATTACATAAAACAAGCGGATCAATAGTATTTTTCAAATACAACTTGAAACATGCAGAACTTTAATATCTATTTTTCAAATAAAATAACAATGAGCAACATCAATTAAATATTAAGGTTGCCAGCAACAAAAATCGATATAATAGATCAAAAATATACATAAATATTATTTAGTTATTAAATACAAATACAATAATATTTTGTTGGTATTAAATTGAACTAGAATGTGCTTTAAGAATTAATACTTAACTGATTTTGCACATGTTTGTTTTATTTGATAGAGAATTATGGTCTGCATGTTTTATGGAATCACTGTTATATAGAAAACATGTTTAGTTCCTGTATATTGAAAAAACTAAAATACCATTTAGAATACATCAAAGTAGGTCATTGGGATCAAGAACACACCAAAGCTGGTTTTACGTTATATGGGACCTCGACCTCGATCCTATATGCACCAAATTTGGTGCTTGGCTGAAAAAGTATTTTTTATGGGATCAAAACCGTACAATAACTTGAATTACTTAACCACGGCTTTGAGGATTATCAGGCAAGCACCAAAATTGGTGTGTACATAGGTTAGGGTTCTTTATAACGAAAAACCAACTTTGTCATGTTTTTGACACCTGTAACCTACTTTTTCAGGTCCTATTACGTCATCAAAATGATATTTTAGTTTTTTCAGTATCTCATAAACTAAGTATTTTTTCTATATGATAACAGAACTTATTACATAAATTGCAAATAAATAGAGCTGTAATATTTTTAATGCAATTTTATTCTATTTTATGTTATACCTATTTCTATTTTTATTGTACTTGCTCTGTATATACGAATGATGGTCTTATATACCTAATACTTTTTATACCTTGCTAAGGGTGACCCCTCTTATCAGCTTGCTTGCTGCTGGTGGTTTTTCCGGCTATTTTTATATCCGAAATAAACAATTGCTATTTGATGAAGCTGAACTGAAATACATAGTTTTAATCATAATAGCGAGTCCCAAAGATTTGATTAATCATTTTACAAACTATATGTCAATACAAACTCAGAAAGTTTAGTCTTAAGTTGCACAGATATGATTACTCAATACATTTTTGCTACGCTTAAAAATATCGGGGAAAATAAGTTGCTTCGATTCACTTCAAAGTTACATAAAACATTTTGTCTTAATTTTTAGTTAAAAAGAGGAACTGTGTGTTCAAATATAATAAAAAATAGTATCTCCAATCTACAAGTAAATAACTAATTATGTCAGGTATTTCGACGATAAGTGCTCACTGTTGACATCATCATGGGAATGATTAATTCTATTAATGAAAAGCGTAAATATTTGGCTTCAACATAATAACAACTTTTGAAGAAACTATAGAATAACGTGCAATTTTTGTTTTACACCTAAGCTGAAGCATTGTGAGTCAAGTTTGTTAATTATCAACGGTTGTAAACTGTAAAACCATCCCTTTTTATTTGAATTGTTATTAGTTTACTTCAATACAGAATTTATCATTTTTAAACGATGGAAAAATGTTACAGAATGATTTTGTGAGCTTTGTAATTTACAGTGTTCCAGTTTACAAGTTTTCAAAAATCTTGGATATATTTTGTTTCTCTTTAGTTACGTAGAACCTATTTGCTTGCTGTCCAATGCTGTACTTTTCCTTTGAGTCGACTAGTTTCGGAAATGGGCTCTGTTGAAACGACCTTTTTTGTAGACATTCCGCATACTAATGATGAAGAGGATAAGCGCAGTAACAGGTTTGTAATGTAACTGCATTAAAAATTAGTATCTACAGTTTACTAACTAACCCTAAACAAACTCTAATATAGAACCATGTTTATGTCAATCAAGCCGGCATTGTTACTATATCATTTCTGATAGAATAATCACAACATTCACAATATATGTATTTTTTTTAGGATTAAAAGTATAAAATGGAAAAGTAAATAGTTTAGAAATTTCTGTTAAACGTCAAGCTATAGCATAATACATTGAATTTTGGTTGATACATTTCAGATTTTCAGATGATGCACTTAATTCACAAGAATACTCCACGAAACCGGACCCAGCTTCTAATCGAGGTAGTCGCGCCTCTGATGCCAGATCTGGCTACAATACTGAAGACGAACTGGCAGGCTATGAAGAATCGAACGTACGAGACGACGAGGTCCACATTCAAGTGTCACCACTGATTGGTCATCTTGTATCAGCTTTTGCGCTAAAAATGTCAGCATATCGATCACTTGTTCAGCGCTATCCAGCCATTCAACAGGTCAGTTTAGTTTGAAAAATGTTTGAACTTTGGATATACTGACACCCATCTGCGACTTCACCTCACCTCAGTTTTATCTCGTCTTTATTCTTTTGCAACCGATTAACATGAAATTTGGTAAAGGTCACGTGACAGATGCCCTCTGAAAAATTGAGGTCAGGCCAAAATTGAGAAACTGCAAATACTTTTAGAATTGATTAATATTTATTCTGATTTTTGAAAATATTATTTTTGTGACTTGGTCCCAATCTGAGAGTCAAACAAAATCAAGAAATATCGATGTTTTTGTTAAAAATCGATAATGATAGAATCTATGATTAAAAATATGGAATTGTATACTTTATTCCTAGTGATATTGCATACTAAATTTTAAGTCATTCATCAGCCCCTGGTTTGATCTTTATCGATTTTTTTTCAAAAAACAAATAATTTTGTGTACCTAATTTCAGCTTAATCGATCTGGAAGTATAAAATCTTAAGGGCGGACAACCCCCCACAAAAAAACAAGGTTCTATATAAAAAGCATTACCACGAAGATTAATGTTTCTTCATTCAAGCTAAATTTTTCACATCAAGTTTTGCCATTTAAATGTGTCAAACTGTTGCTTAGGAATAATTGTAGTTGGTAAAACACCATAAAATATATCTTAAAAGTAGAAAATCTAAATTAGATATTTAAATGGTAAAATTGGCATTTCATAATTTTTGCATACCAAAAAGATGTACATATTTATGTCAAGACTAACTTATTTTTATTACATGATGAAAGGTTTTTTCCCAGAATTAGGCTTTTGGAATCCCGTAAGTTTGCGATTGTTTTCCAGAGAGAATAATATACAACCGAAGAAAGTATTTGCAACTAAATTAGTAGGTACAATTAAATATTTCTTTTAACATTAACTGATTGTTTACGTAATTGACGCCTAATTGTTTTATTGGTAATTTCTGAGTTCATTTTTTTAAAATAATTAGATCCATATCTATCTTGTTCTCTGTCTTATGGCAGGTGCATGTTTATGGATTCTACATTCTCCAGTGTTGCATATTACGTGCCAATTTCTTAAGATTCACATTATGTATAATTATGTACTCGTTTTAAGTAGACCGGATCACATTTGTTTTTGTATTTTATTATCTGTTTGGAATTTGAACTTGAGGCTTAATCATAATTTAGACTAAAAGTACCTATCTGTTTAATGACGTATTTTATCAGATTTGCGTGTTTATTAGCATGGCAAGTACTTTTAACATAATACAATTTTTTGCATGTACAAATTTATGATTATTTATGGAAGCAAAACGGTAATTTTATGGCAACTAGAGATGCAGGTCTATTGAAAACTCATTAAGTCTTTGAAATTATGTAAATGCGTCAAACTTATTTTAAATTGAGCTTGAAACAGCAGCGTTGACACAATTGAAAATAGTCAGATGTCAAATGACATCAATGTAGGGATAACAGGAATTAGGTCAACACTGATTAACATCGCTAAATATCATAAACCGTCGATATGACCGTTTTATTATATTTCTTTTGTCGTTATGGCTTGTTGATACTGTTGAGGTTACTCTTTTTAACTAAGTACTGAATATCTTATTGTTTGTTTCCTTTGCTACAATTACTACAGTAGGTTTTTATTTTATTTTAGAAGCAAGTCATCGAACTCCAGGCACAACAAAAAGCATTATTAGTGAATAACTTTACTGGATTTACTCCCCGTGATTTTGAAGTAACTTTAGCTGACAATTTTATAATACACAGTACCTTTGTTTAATAACTAATGAAACCATTTTTGCCTGATAGGAATTTAGCGCTTATGATGAATGGCGTAGCGAAAAGGTGCGTTTTCTTGATTATCTTCTGTGTCATATTAATCGTGGCCAAATGATGCAGACTGGCCTGCCTAAGGTTGTGTCTCGTTGTGAGGAATATCGGTTATTATTAGCTCAATTACTCAAGTACGTTTTTAAGGCATAAAGTTTTGTGTTCATAACTGATTTTTATTTTATGTTTAAACAATTCATATTTTATAGCAAACTGCTTATTACTACATCGTTGTTAACAGATACATTACATAGATATTTTTCAGAATGTAATATTTTATTATAAATTCATTAATTTAGTTCATATCAGTTCGTAGTTTTACTTATTCACAAATTCAAAGCTATCAAAATATAGGTAGATCTCGAATATATCAAATCTATGTAGTTCATATACCTAGGCATCTGAAAGATAAACTTTGGTTAACTTCCATCATTCTATTGCTCTGTAGAGATCTCGATTATTCATAGGTATGGGTCTAAAATGTTTCTGGGTATTTTTTAACGATTTTTTATTTTCGAAATGTTATTGGCTGTTAGAAGTGGTCGAAATAGGAAGATCCATAACTTTGATTATTCAAATTAGGAATAAATAAGAATTATGCTAATTTAATTAAATAAAGTTCTAGGGAATTAATATCTGACCTATATTTTGAACCGATCATGTGACCTATAAAGTATCCTAACACAGATAAATATTGACCAAAATTCATTGGAATTGGTCCAACTGCTCTACAGATATATAATTTTTGATTAATATTTTACACCTATATTTTATTTTGTTCAATGCTGTTTATAAAATCGTATCTATGACGTATTCAAATTTCCTAGTAGCAAATATTTGGAAAAGTTCATAAAGATATTTTTTGTAATGAGATCCTAAAAAGTGTCTGAAATGATGCAATTGTTTTAAAATGTACTTTAGCTCAATATACTTGTTGAAGTTTACGAAATGTTTACAATATTGATGATAATTTTTTGTAAAAATACATTTCAGTTTTGATATTATTTCCCGACAAGATGAAGATCTTCCACAGTTATCTCAACTATCAAAATCAGTTCTTATTGAATTTCGTTATTTCTACAGCATAGTAAGTTTAACACAAGCAGATTGAATACTTTGGGGGGGGGGTAGTTAGACAAGAGGAACAATAAAGGTTGTACGCATAGTAAATAGAAGTGCAACCAGACATACCTACACACAACACAAGTATTACCTTGAGGTAGGTAACCCAATAATATCACAAAAGGAAATGTGGTAAATAAATTGACTTAATTTTATAATTAGTTTGGGAGCCACTCTTTGCTCACAAAAGTTTTGATGGTCTTGTTCTGTAGTACACCTCAAGACATGCACAAAATGGCAAATATTGGCTGCGTTGTCCTCAAAGGTGACGCACTATAAATATTTCCTAAAAGTTCCAAAATATTTGGTGAATCGAAACGAACAGTTTTGATAGTTTTAATTTGATGCTACCCATAATTTCTCCTATTTTTTAGACATAAAGCTATAAATAGCATCACTATTAAAACTATCAAATTCAAAAATGTAGTTTCGATTAACCAGATAATTTGAAACTATTTATGATATTTTAGACATCTGTAGGGTAAATTTGAAATGAATCGAAGCATCTTTTTTCACTAATATTTTTCCAGCATAGAAAAAAAATACACTGGGTGACCTCTGAAGAAAGAGGGACCAAGACTTAGCATTCTACCCATGTCTTGTGTACTACATAACAAAACCACAAAACCTTTGGGAACAGATTATGATTAAACATCTCGTATCTCCTGGATTATAAACTTTGAAAACTCTTAGGATTAACAATTTATGGCTTTTTAAAATTTAAAATTAATTTTTCTTTTGAGAAAGTTGATCGCTATAGTCTCAGTTTTACTGTTATCAGTCGATTCCAATAATGAAGGGGTATTCCATATTTATGGCCCAACTACGTTAAAAAGTGTTTATTTACAGAAAATCCCGTATGAAAACGATGTCTATGGATATATAGTATGGTTGAAAATATGTTTTACTTTATTTTAGAGCTACGTGTTTTCAGAAATGGTATATTTAGAATTTCTTCTTACCACTTTTCAACCATTCTTTAATTTTCTTTATGCAATTCGACAACGTGTAAACAATTTGGAGACCTATGTCTGTTTTAGAAAGAAGCCTATTACTAATTCCGAGGTTCGTGTTTATTTTATCAGATTTTCTGTTTCTACGTAGTATTGTTTAAATATTTTGCCCTAGATTTATCAAATGTAAAATAAATGTTTGTCTCTAGATGACATTTTTGAAAGAACTTCTCAAAAAATTGGATTTGGTTATTCGTATCAATAATGCAGAGGATACTTCTATTTTTAATTATACTGAGCAAAAAGAGATTCTAGGAAAGAGATCTTTGCGTAAGTATTCTAAAATTAATACTTGATCTTATGTATATAAAATGGAGCCTTATAATCAAATTTGTTTTGTGTTTAAATTAAACACATTTTAGAGCATTTATTTGACATAATTAAATCTACGACAAATCTGCGTCGTGTTGTGCTTGGTGAGAATGAGGACCCAATTGCTGTGATCAAATCTACAATACAGGTAAGCATGTGCTTTCTAAATAATCTTTTTTTTTATATTGGCAATCTAGTTTATTTACATAAATGTTTCACTTTTTCTTCTTCAGAAATGCTGTGCTGAAAGTTATCGCAAAATTCAAGACAGTCTTGTTCGAAATGCTGGCGGAGTACTTTGCACTAGTGCTGTAATGACTTTGTTTTGGCAATCATACTTTGTATATTAAATTTTATTTTATTTACATAGTGCTAAACAACAGAGAGATTCTAGAAGTTTGTTTCACTAAATGCTTTGGAGGGGTAACGAGTACTGGTAAAGAAAGGCATTGATTCGAAACAATCGTACTAATTATTTGCTTGTCAAAGCAATTCTAGAAGGACGATTTCTAAGGAAACGTGGAAGAGGAAAACCAAGAAAGGGGATGTTAGAAGGATTCAAACCAAATACCTATAGAGAATTGAAGAACCGGGAAGCAAACCGAGAAGGATGGAGAAAGTGGATGGCATTGAATTGAACCTGCCTAATATCTGATTCGGCAGAACACTTTAGATAGATGACGTATTATATTTATTGTGTCAAAAAAGGCTACTTTCCATTTTGACAAACTACCCAGTAGGTACAATCAAAAAGTTTACTGGTCTTTAAAATCAAAAGGTTTGAGCAGCTCTGATTGTCTTTTTCACAGCAAAGTTTAAAAATCAAATACTTACTATTGCATAAGATACCTAACTTCACAGACCTAACATTTCTTATTGAACAATATAAATTGTTGTGTTTTTTAGATTGCTACAATGATAAAATTTTGCATAAACAAAGCTGCAAAATTGATAAATTATCTTGGTAATTTAAATAGGTTAGTTCAAATATTATTTATAATTCTACGTTATGGAGATGGTGTACCTACTTTTCTTATTTATTAAATTGTTTTTAGTTCAACATTTAATTTGGCAAGATTGGTGTACAATGCATACTATGCCAAACTCATGGAGTCAACAGTTGTATATTTCAGTGCAAGTATTGAGTTGTATACAGAAAAGGTTAGTCTGATCATAACATTCATGTATTTTGAAAGGATTTTTTTCTCAGACAAGAAAGTCTTTTTACGGTGAAATTTCCAGACGTGTTGTAGTATATAAAATGTCTATTATGTGATGTCGTTATTAATTTCCGTATTTTCCTGAAGTAAAATTAATTTCTGTTTTAAACGTTTGGCAACTAATTGCTGATAAATTTTTATGCCTACAAACTTTAGAACTTTCTGTAAAAATTTTTGAAATATCAATTTTTAACTTTTTATGGTCGCGTTCACAGCGTTGTTTTTGATGCAGCTTGTTCGACGTTTGATCTGATCTATTTGTATTTTAGCCTACATTTAACCGTGAAGATTTAGCTTTAATGTGTAAGCTGCACCTTTTAGACCAAAAGTGGTATAGCAGTGTCTCTGTTTGGTAAGTGTTAGTACAGGAATTAAGAAAATTTATTACTAAAATATTTGATAAGTTCTATACTTAAAATCTCAGATATTTATTTGTAGAAAATAAAATTATAACATTTGTTCAATGGTTATCTTATATTTCATAGCGTTCATTTGTGGCGTCGAGAAGCTCTGAAATTGGCGTCTTTATGGCTTGCTGAACTTCACCGAAGTTCTTTGTGCTTTATTGAAAACTCGATAAAGTTTGAATCGGTAAACTATTTTTTAGTATTACATAATCTTTTAATTAGATATTTCTAAGTCAATTTATACAAAATACTATTTTGATTATTGTTTTTAGTTCAACCAATCATCTCTGATGATTGCATCACGTCCTTCTCTCACTGATCAAAGTTTATGTGTCTCTTGGACGCCACGAAATAGTCAAACCTCAATAACAATACCATCAAATTCCACTGCTTTTGTTCAACGGGGATCATTAACAGTTTCCCAGCCAGGTGTCAATCATACTATTTTAAAATCAATCATAAAATTCGGTCTCTTGGCAGCCGTTGACAATTTATCTTAATATGTAAAATGTCCATTTTTATTTAGAAGACGAGGACTCAAGTTCATCAAATATTTCCGACGCGTTATCTCAAGGTGGTCCCCCATCTTCGACGACTACATTGGCCTCTCACTCTACAATCTACCCTTCAGAGGGTACAACTCATTCGGGTGCTTTTCCAAATCAGATACCAGCAAATCGAAGATTTGGTAATTCTGGGGCGTTAGTCGATACCATTGTTACAATTCAGCGTTTAGTTGGTTTCACTGAAGGTATATTGGTAAGTGATGTTTTGTAATCAGTTTTTACTGATTGGGTACATATTATACTGCACACCAAAATATTTCAATGGTAATTTTAAATAAATGTTAACTATCCCCTTTATAAACTATAAACTGATCGACTTCTTTTCAAGTGGCGGTCCGCGAGGTTGGATGAACCCCATAAGGGTTGGTAGGTTTACCAACTTTGCGCAGGAATTTGACAGCAGTGGTGGGGTCGTTGTGAAGAACTTCCTACTACTGAATATGCTAACAACCTTTTAAGGAAAGCCAATTAAGAAGAGCTTCTGCGATTATTTTATATTTTATGAAAGGTAGTTGTTTCAATTTTGGATGATAGGTGATAACTCATGGAACCCTTTTATTTTTCTTCGGTTGGTGTCTGTTAAGTAGCTTTCATCTTTTTAGTTGATTCACTTGGCTAAAAGCTCTCTCTACTATATAAAATGAGTAATTTCTTTGAACAAAAAATCTTTTGAATTGAGTTACTCGTTTTGTAAATATTTCTTGATCGCAGCATATTCGTTTGAGACGCATAAATTGACTTTTGACGATTCCTTGGGAGCCATGTTTCGAATGACAGCTATTGTATCGAAGATAAAGGTGGTGGATATCATTTTGTTTTGAAGAGACCTCTGTTTTTTATTGCACCATTCTTTATGTGAATAGTTGTATTCAAGAAATTAACAAAGTTGTTACTAATGTTGACGTCGTATTTAAGTTTAGATTTCATACATTTGGATTCCGAGTATTTTTGATTATAATCAAAAAACTTATTTAGTTCTTCAGGAGAAGCGGTTCAGATGAAAATAATATCATCCAATTAAAGAGAATAGGGTTTTCACAAAGCATTTCTGATTTTACATACTTTAGCCATAAAAGATTTGCGAAATTCGGGGCCATCGCGGTTCCTTTAGTTTGGAAAGATAAGCGATTATTAAATCTAAAACAGATAGAAGAAAGGATAGATTTAAGTAGGTCACAGATTTAGATTTAATTTTTCAAGATAAAATCGGACTACTTCTATTCCTTTGTGATGATTGTTTGTATACAATGAGCTGACATTCTTTAGTAGTAAAGCAAGCTTAACGATTTTATTCAAAATCTAACCCCAAAAGGTTTGCTAGGTTGAAATGCCATTTTTGAATGGATGGCGATCCAAAAATGATGCTAAAAACTAGTTTTGCCTGTTTTTATCTTTGTTATTTGTAGTCACAAAAATTAGAGTAATTTTATTTGTTTGGTTCATTTTTGACAGAATATACCTAAACGATGTTTAATAAATTAATTTGGACCATGTGACTTCTCTGGAAATCATCTAGATACACACTAAGTGTTCCTTACTGTTTATTTTAGAATATCATCTATCCTGCTGTAATTCCGGCCAATGCTCTGCATTTCGAATCCGGATGGAGGGAAATACTTGAAGCCGAATATAAACGATTTTGTGAAAAACGACTTTCTGTAAGTTTAAATATAAAGCAGAATGTTTGCTCTTAAAAATAAATTTTATTGTTTTTAATTTGTTGACATTAATATGTTTACAAATAGGTATTGCAGAAAGTTAAGAAACTTTAAGTGATTTTATTTATCAGAAAGTACTACTTCGGCTGTCTCAAAAGTAATGAGAATCGCTATCCATAGGTTACACAATGTTGTGCTTGGATTCATTCTCTGCAATATTAGATGATGTTAGATATCTATGGGCAAAAATCGAATGTCAAATTTCAATTATCTACCTTATGTATATATGTACAGTAATTTAAATATCACTAGTATTGATTTGTGAGTCATTGTCTATTTTTGCATGAGTGGGATAATGCACGGCAAGACAAAGTCCAAACTACTTTGGCTAACTACAATCCAGACTTCAACTTGTGCGACTGCTTCATTTTCAATTGGTTGAAGCAAAACTTTTCTAACCGAATATTTGCTGACCATTTTGAGGTAGAACAGCTGGCGACGCAATGGGCTAGATTGCTTTTGGGTATTTGAAAAATATAAGTTCAAAAGTTGATGGACTATGTAACCGATGCATGTACAAATCATTGTTAATATATTTTGTATTTAAAAAAATATCATTCATTACTTTTGAGACATATTTTGTAAATCTCTCTATAATATTTTATGAATACTTTTGTGTATGCTTTATTCAATACCACTACTTATATGTTGTTTTGATTTTAGCTGTTGTCGGATTTGTTTACTAAATTTGTTGAAAACATTATTTGGATTGATTTGTGTGGAACTCCTGGCAACTTGGCAAGTGCATGTTTCTCAGAAAATAATTTAGTCTCATTGAAATCTCTCTTACGTAGCAAAAAGGATGTAAGTTCTCCATTTAGAAAAGCTTAAAATAGCTTAAATTCAACATAATTGAAGCTTTAATATTGATTTATTAGTTTGCTCAAAACAAATCTCAACCGCTTTTTCTTGTAGACATGGGTCTGTCGTCATTTTTTGGAAAATAGAGCATGTACTGAGTTTCCACGAAAGTCTGCAAAGAATATGATGGAAAAGTACGAACCAATTTCAATCATGGTATGTAAATTTCAGTCAACATTTCATTTATGTAATACGTATGCTTTTGCTACATTTATTTCCCGAGCAAACAAGGGAAAACAGTGCAAAACTGAGTAGTTAATACATGTTTGACGTTGGCACTGATGCCTCGGGTCAATCTAAAGTTACTTTGTAAACTGGGTCAGAAGTGCTTTGAAAGGTGGGACATGATAAACTACCACCATAAGCTATGCGTCCCAATGATGGCTCAAGTACCCAGCTATTAAATGTGGTAAACAGGATAACTGATTGCCATGTTTAACCCGTGAAGAGCATATGACATCTCACTCGAAATTTAGCCATATAGCCCCCTATGCTGGAGGCTAGAAGGCACAGAAGAAAACAAAAGTTAACAAGAAATTTATTATCTCATACTTTGTGTATCTTTACCTTTAAATATTTTGTGAGTGCAATGGTGGGGCGTAATAACATATAATATTGAATTTTTGAATTTTAGATGCTAACACGTATTAATGATCTATTCAGTCTGGATTCTATTTGTAACATTTTGTTGGAACCATGTGCAAAAAAGGTTAATGAAGTATTTCAAGCAGGTAGGAAATCTAATAATCTTGTTTTACTATTATTATTTCTTACTATGTATGATTAGATATTTTCATAACACTCAGTTTATTTCTAAATTTAAGCATCTAAATACGAATTTAGAGTGTTTTTGAAAACATTAATGATAGACTTTTTTTATTCAACTTACTGCTTAGTCAGGAAATTTGACGTTCTAGTTTCTAATAGGTATTTTCAATTATGCTCAATTTTAACTGCTTAGTTAAAATTGAGCATAATTGAAAATACCTATTACAAACTAGAACGTCAAATTTCCTGACTTCTTGTTGTCATATAGGACCGATAGCCTAAATCCAGTAATGATGTTTAAAATAGGAGC
>JAUYWI010009009.1:0-19270 GCA_034780595.1 Parotoplana pacifica
TTGCCAATCAGAAAACAGAAACTAAATTGTAAACAATAACCGATTTTTAAACAAGCAATCCGTCTAGTCTAACTATATAACGTCTTTGATTTTAATACATAAATTGATTTGCGGCGAATCGATAACTTTTCAAAATTTGTTTAACATTCGTCATAGCATATTTTCAATAAGCGGTTTCTCCAATAACTATAAAATAAGTTTTGCATCAATTATTACCAGCGATGGTATGAAATTTCTAAAAATAAAATAAAAATCGTTGTAAAATTTCAATTTCTATGTTTAGGTCGCCTAATCAATTGACTAAACTTTTGGTTTTTGCATTTATGACATGATCTACTATAGGTCGGCTCCATTTAAAAGAAATGTATAAGAAGTTTTCCAAAATACATGTGTGTACCATATTTCAGCCTAAATAATATACGGAAAGTGCGATTTTCTAGGGGGGGGGGAGTTACTACCTCTTGTGACCACCGGATAAATCTTTATTTGATTTCAATCTAAAGACAATAAGTCATCGTTATTAAATAGAGAAATTATATTTTAGTGATAGTAATTTTTTCTAAACTATATTTGTATTATTTTATTCGTATTGTTTTCATGATAAATTTCGATATTTTAATTGATTTTTTTGTGATCCACTATGAAAGCTACAAAAAAAAATTAAAGTGAATTCTTTCTATAGATTAGATACCAGGTAGGTGTTATAAATTAAATATAATTTTTATGGCCGACAAGGCCAATAAAGAATTGAGGAACAATCTAGGTAGTTTTCTTTATTTTTTGCTGTACAAAAAAGTTGCTCACACTGAATAAAACTCAGCAAAAAATGTTTCAACCAACCTGTTAGCTGCCTTGGTTGCTAAACACGTTAGTTAAAACATTTTTTGTGTATTATGCATTACTTGTGAAAACAATACACTTGATGATGACGGTTGTAAATCAAAAATTGTCACGAAATTATTTGTAGAAGGCAAGCTGGCAGGCTATTTCGTCAATTTTTGTATACTGACAAAGCCGATAAATGTTTCGTTTTATTAGATTTTGTCCTGTTCTGATCTAAAAATCTGATTATCTGAAATTCTTTTTATATGATCTGTTAACTTGACACTTAAAATTCTGTCTAGGGCTTTCCTTTTCCACAGTCACTGCTGGTGTTGTACTTTATTGTTGTCGGCCTGTTATAGATACATTTGAAATTGTTTGCACGCTTGACTGGCTTCCACTATAGAATGTGATCTCGGCATATTTAGGCAAATTAATTCAAATTCCCCACATAAATTCATAAAAACTAAAATATCGGTATGTGAATTATGGGATTTGCAGTGTTAATTTGTAAGAATAGCGATATTTAACGCTGTGTATAATGAGTTTTACTTTATTACCGTAAGCAATAGGTAGTTTGCTGTTGTAGAAGAATATTCACGAGGAAAATGGGTGGGTGAGTTTTATTTGTGGTTTTAAAACTTACAAAGTTTCAAGGAAAATTAAGATTTTTGAAAGTGTTATAATTAACATTTTTGTTTAAAACAGTGAAAACTTATGTTTTAAAACTTTAAAACCATTTAGTAATTTTCATTTAACCTTTCCCAAAATATGTCTCGTTATTATCCCTAAAACCAAAATTTAAACTCACCCAATATAAATAATTCAAAGTGTTTAAAGTGTTGTGAAACTATTCCTGCATCGATGATTTTAAGTTTTTGGCAGAGTTATCTTAGGAATCCCATTATGGACGTGAAATAATTTAGTTAAGGCCAGCAATCCAATTTCCTTCAAATTGTACAGATGTTTGTTTTAAAAGGTTGAAGGTTAACAAAAACATTGGCTACTGGCTGTTGAATTGTGGAATCAACCTTTTGTACAAAGTAGTCGAACAGGAATCTGAATGATGATGCTATTGGGAAGCAAAAAAATCATCGTGTAACTATAGTGGTCAACAATATCTCGATAATTCTGTTCAATTGTGATAATAATAACTTGCTGGGGAAGCTTCATTTCAATCAGTAGTGGTGTTCCCAGATAAGATCAGTTCTGTGTTGCGCCTGTGTGTGTATAACATGAAAAAAAATTGCCAATCGAAAAAGCTATACCAGGTTTGACTCGGAAATGCGTGATTTCCAAAGGGACCTCTCATCGCCATTTTCTTCAGATAACCAGCAAGTCTAACAACATTATCGCTCCTGGCTAATGTAGGTATAGTTTTTATATATACATTTTATGTATCTTTGCAGATAACTGGTAGTCAACCACACACACATATATACATACACAAAAACTATACGACTTAATATAATATCTCATTTTGCTAGTCGCAGGCACTTCACTTATTAACGTTATCTTAACCTGATGAAGACGCCTTTATAACCCGCGCTCACATACATTAAAGTTGTCGTTGATGTCCATTCTCCTCCCAAACGTATTCTGTCGGGGGCATGTCAGTCAGCCTCGCCGGGTACTCGACCCAACATCTACTTGACTGACAATGTCGGAGACAACTATTTTGGCAAGCCACAGAAAAGTTTGAATTATTAAGTACATATTCCATCTTGCAGCCAGGCTTGTTCAACATTTTATTTCTATCTATCCTGTGTGGTTCGTTAGCTATCAATTGGATCCTTCCTTTGACTTCTTTCGAGGCAACTGAAGGGAAACGGATCGGGTTTAATTTTTAATTTTACCAATTTCAAATGATCCAGGCTTTATTTATACAGACTAAGCTCCCAAACCAACCTACTTGGAAAACAATTAATATATCGAACCTAAAGCTGCCTCACACTCCCACTTTCATCTTCATTTAGTCATTCGCTACCCTAGTTCATTTATTTGTAAATACCACATTCATAGTGTGTGTGTCCTTCTGCTAAGTGAGTACATAGCTGCTATCCAGTTTCTGTCATTATATCCCACTTGGCTATCAGAAACCATTTAATTTTGTATCTATTTCACCAAAATATGTGAATTATTAACTTAGTTTCTGCACTGCACTAGTACCTCTCATTGTTACTGCTATCGAGAATATTCATAGGAATTAAATCAATTTGGACACAGCTGTTGTGAAAAGTAAGTTGACCTCCTGATTTGTTGGTAGACTATTTGTGTGATGCTCAGTGAAGCTTTTGGTTTTAATTGATCATATTGTTGTTGTTGTTGTTGTTATATATTTAGAAGTGGCTTTACTCTAAGAAGAATGCCGACTGGATGATCGACTATAATTATTTCGATTTCCGGGTTACATGTGCATGTACTTTCTTAGGTTCCCATATCTATCTACCATGATTTTGACGGCTATGCCAGCAAAAATAAACCATATTGAGATACAATCATTATTAGGCATTTCATCCAATAAAACCAATGGTGGAATGGGACGTGTTTCTAACTTTGTTCCTCAGTCCATACTTTAATCAATGACGTTTTTGAAAATATGATTTTCAATTATTATCAACGATTTCCGTGTCAAAAACCGCAACCATTTTGTTTTTATCTCTAAAAATTATGAATACCTATTTTTTGCCATGACAATTCTAGATTTTGTAGGTTTGTTTTCATACATTTTACGTTAGATGCCCTCTCTTTCTACAAGTAGAGTGTAGTTTAGTTTTGCTTTTAATAATTCATTCAAACGATTCGTTTAGTATTTACAATATCAATTAATAACAACTTTTACTGTGCAGCGTGTTCAATATTCATTTGCTTTTTCAACTGCTGCTCACTTAAAAAGTTCAGCGCTTCAATGTTAAAAAAAACTATTTGGCAATTTTGTGTATCAAAATGCCGTTCTCAAATTTGAATCAGGTTAACCCTCCGTAGTAGGTTTTTTGAAAATTGCTCGAAAACCACTAAACCGATTTGAATGAAATTTGGAATCAGTGCACCAAATTCTCTTTCGGAAGTTTTGGATATTAAGATTATTTTGGTGTGACTCCCCTCAGGTCACGTGACAGCCCTCTAAAAATGAAATTGCTCCCAAAATGCTGAAATGTACTTTTTTATAAAAAAAATCAATTCTGAAGCTATATAGTAATAGAATTGATTACTATTTGGTAGACAGACTATTGTTTAATATGTATCTTCCAGGTTTTTAAAAATATTGGGTTTTATGACCTGGGTGCAACCTGAAGAGCAAAAAATTTGGATAACTTTTAATTTACACAGAGTCCCTAGAACCGATTTTCTTGAAATGTCTGCAGTTTGTTCTTTATTTGATATCTAACCGATGTTGAAGATTTCATTAAAAAAATTTTGGACTTTTTGTTTCAATAATTGCCATACATTTGGATAGGAAAATGGGAAATTTCATTTTCTAATAAAGTGTGACTAGTTCACTTGAATACCGTCATATTTAGCACTTCTATTCTTTATCTGATATGTTATAAGTGTGACAAGTAAAATCGTCATATCTTTATTCAAACTCAGAAATTGAGGTCCATTGAGTTTTGGGTCCGAGCCTGGCTAACACGTTAAAAATTCATTTTTTGGGGTTGGAAATCATTCCAAAACTATCTAAAAACCCCATAACAGCTATTTTAAATCAAATCGAGCCATTTATTGGTGAATAAATTTTAAAAATTAAAAAAAAATCAATTTCTATGGTCCTGCCCCAATATGCTGGGCCTCATAGATCAGCAACCGTAATAGTGAGGCATCCAAATGCTTTAATACAATATTTCCCCCACCTTACTTATTCTAAATCTCAAATTTGATCAACAGAAGATATTTCCTTTGCATTTTAGAGTCATTTAAGTGATTTTAACCGAAAAATATCGATAATCAATTATTGTTTTAAAACAATATCTATGGATTTGTGTTACAAAGTGTCTTGTGGACGACCTACACACCAAAGTTAAAGCAAATCAGACAAACTTTAATTTTTGGACCTACTAGTGACATTATTGATTTTTGTTTCAAAATGGCTGTCTTTGAATCTTTCCAAGGTACTTACATAGACATCAAATTTCAGCCCAATCCATCCATGGGCAGTGTGAAATAGGCCACCACCCTCCCCAGTACCGACCAAGAGTTAAGTGGATTTTAGGAAGAATATCTCAGTGCATTGTTGCCGACAGAAGACATTTTGATCATGCCAGAGGAATGTTTCTGCATTGTTATAACACTATTGCAATATTTTAATTGAAAATTAGGTTTTTTATGAACAAGATGTTAAATTATTTTGTCCATTCAGATTTTATAGTTAATTCAATGACTTTTTGAAAATCAGCATTAGCTCTATTCAATTTTAGTTCGAAATGTTGATACCCAAAATGGGGCCAACTGTATTTTTGTTTTTTTATAGTTTGTGCCAAATATTTCAGAGGAATCATTTTAAAAAGCAAAACAATAAAACAGTTAAACACCCTGTTTGAGGTATTCCACACGCTCAGCCACGCATGGTAGTGTGAGGATGGGGGGGGGGTGCTGTATTTTACATCGACATTTCCACAGGTATGAAAAACATAGAAGTCGTTTGACAATATTATTAGCATTTAATTTCCCGAAGAAATTAGCTAGCTAGTTGATGATACACGTGTTCTCTATTATGTAATTGATGACAACATATGTATTCTTCTGTTTAATAAGTGAGGAAATTCATTTCTTGAGAGAAGATGGAACATGTTGCGCTTGTCTAACATTAGTTTAATTAACATTTTTTTAAATTCACATGGTTAGAAGAAATAATTTCTGCTTGCAACTGATCTTATATCCCAGGTAACTTTTTAAGAGCTATAACAGTTACATATTTTACTGTGCAACATTCTTGTAGGTACTATTTCCAAAATGTTAAACTAATATTTATGATTGTAAGCAGCAGAGGAGAGTTTGTAAAAAATTATCCATTGATTTTTCAAAGTAGGAAATATGATGGCCACTAAGTGCTACTTTATGTATAACATTGAGATAAATCTGATTTTATTGCTAAAACGAGGTATCTACCTAGTGGATGACCCAAAGCTTTAGGGAACTAAAAAATATATGGATTAAATACATATAATTATCGATTATGTGACTCTTTAGAATTTTTTAAATAAATTGTGTATGTTCTTATCCCAGGTCGGATAAAGTGATATTTTATATTTAACATGATCTGATAGCGGTATCTTTTCTGAATTTTATTTTCCGTTAGCTAATTAATAATGATTAGCCAAATCATATTTTATTTATTAATTTTTCTCTGATAAGTGTATATCCAATGGGTACAACAACACGAAGAACAGAAATTATGTAATTAAATTCCTTATAGGCAGTAGCCATGACACATGTATAAAATGTTCTTCAAATTACATTATCTAACCCTCTATGGTTTAACCCACAGAATAATCATTTATTTATTTATTCTCTATGGTTTAAACCCATAGAGGGAGTAGTGAAGTTATACTGTGTCGATTCTCGCTGGATCTATGTTTAATTTAATTTATTTCGAGTATTTTTAGAATTAGTTTTGGCAGAGCTAACAATCGTTTAAGGCCCCTTTTTGGCCAATCTTATATTTATACTATATAGTTTTGTGATGGTCGGATAAAATTTATTATTATTTTAATATTTTTAGTGTGATTGCTTGCTTTATTTCGCTGAAGTTATGATTAGAATCTCTATCCTTTGTTCCCTTTTATTAGAGCAATTTGATAAGATTAAGTTTTCTCTACACAGTTAGCTGTACATCATGTACCTAGTGTAGAATGGAGATCAGCCAATGGATCAATTGAAATTTATTGGTAAAGGAAAAACAACTTATCCAGTTATTCGGTTCAAGTTGTGTTGTGCTTGTGTTTATATAGTTTTTCTTTTTCCGTGGATTAATTTCGAGCTGTCACATTTTGTATTATATTTAATAAAAACCAGCCATGCAAAATTAGCTTACACTAATGATTGACAATTTATCGAAACCGATTAGAATGGTTACACCATTGTTATCTGTATCTATACTCAATGCACAGCCGATGCAGACTCCGCAAGATTTATTGACGAGATGTGGGAGATGATACAGAGATGTTTTGCTAATATGGATGTATAATGCACTTTTATCTAGTCAGATGCCTGGGATTCCTGTATAGGTATTTTCTATCAGATTCTGCAACTTATATGTATTTATACTTTCATACATTTATTATGTATATTTACCTACTATTGGCGATATAGGCACTATGGAACAGATAAATTTGAAAAGCGGATGGATTCTTTGTTTTTGACGTCGATATTTACCGCCAATCGATCTATTTCGCTTGGTCGAGTTATTGATTTCGATAGCCATTGAACTTATGATAGATAACTATTTTTCATTTGGTAGGAGTACCTACATGGAATTAACGAACTGGTGAGCCGAGTTAACATAGCTGGAGAAAGAAGATCGCTGAAATTTAATGCAGAAAGTAAACAAAAGCAATGACCATCGGAAACAAAAAACATATCCTATGAAATAAACGGAAGCAATATTGAAGAGGTTGACGAGTTCAAATACTTGGGATCCATTAAAGCAAGAAACGCGTTAAAGTGCGCACCGCCATGGCTAAAGAAAAGACAGTAGGACTTGTGAACATATGGAAAGACAAGAGTATCTCTCTCCGTCTGAAGGTTAAGTTGGTGCATGACTGCGAATGATAGGCAATTGGATAGTACGAAGAAAAGAAGCTAATTGCAACTGAAATGTGGATTTACCGTAATGTCATAAGAATCCCGTGGACGCACCAACGAAAGTGTATTACAACAACAGCTGGGAGTGCAGAAAATTTTTTTGGGAAAAATAGTAGAAAGAAAACTTGCGTTCTTTGGACATCAAATGCCACATCCAGAAGTAGCTTTGTTCCACGGCATTCTTCCACCACCACGAACCCAATAGAGGAAAAAGAGGGAGGCCACGGATTAACTGGAAGACATGGCATCAGACAGAGATGGTTTTAGATCATGGTGCAGAAGGGCACGTGAACTTCACACGAATGATGAGAAACAGAAGAAGAAGATGAATACATTGCACTTGAACGACTTCTAAACAGTTGTATGATATCTAATCAAATAAGTCAACATATTAGTCTTCCAATCTATAGGAAGTTGGTTGCTCACCTTTTGCTCACCTTTTGGAGGCCATGTTATCCCTTAATCAGGGGTTGGTCTTATACCATTTCGCCACTTGACTCTGTCCGATGCATCCTTGGTTTGGAGTGCTCTTACATCTATGTCCTCTTTGATTTGTTTCAGCCAAGTTTTTCTTGGTCGTCCTCTACTATAGGAAGTTGGTTGATCGATCAAAATAACTGTCTAAACAACGATTCATAATTATGTATAGAAGTAGTTGTCGTTTTACTATTGCCAGTAAAAATACAAATTCTTATTTTTGAGTGTCCTTTAGGTTGCACCCTGGTCACAATCATCAATATTTTGACCCCAAAATGTAGTTACAACACATGCCAAATATGTATTAACCAATTCTATCAATATTGCCAAAAGTACATAATTTGTCTTTTTTGACATTAGGGAGGTCAGACCGCAACATTTTTATACCAAAAAACGCTGACAGGGAATTTCATATGTTGATACCAATTACATCCCAATAGGTTGAGTCAGTTGGGAGCAATCTGTTCGGCTTTTTTCCTTTTCCAACTCAGGACTTTGATCTCGTTTCTTCAGCACCTCTGCTCAATTCAATAGCATCCTTGCTTAAAAAATATTCGTTAGTTGGTACATTTGATAGCATATATATACGAATTATAGTCAATACATCATTAGGTAATACAATTTATAACTATAGTTGCAATTTTAACAACACACAAGTATCTTAATTTGGGGTTTAAAAATTAGATACACGTATATCTCAAAGTTTTAGAATTTTATTTTATCTAAAGCTTGAATTGTATATTTCATTTTTAGTATAAAAATTTAATTACCTAAACAAACAACAGATGTATAATATATGTGTTGAGTTTCATAGGCTTCCGTTAGTTTGTTTTACGAAAAGAATATAGACCATTTACATTGATTTCTCAATATTATTATTACCTATGTACATTTCGCCTTTGCTTTGTATGAAACAAATCTAACGGTAGGTAGATATCATAATATATTGTTGTATAGAGAAAGTTTGTTAAAATTATGTTAACAAACAAACATCGATTCCTATTAATGTGTAGGTACATAGTCTATTTAGTTTCTATAAAAGCCATATTGAAATCTTTAATGATAATTTCCTCTTTTGAATGAACCATTGCTTATTGTATACCAAGTTAATGTTCTGTTATCAACTATATAATAAAAACAGATATATTGCGCCTTTAGTAAGCAAAACACCAAATGACAAAACATTATTATTCTTTGTATTGAATATAGTTGAATAAAATCACGAAACATTTCCCGTTTTGATTATTTATTAATTCTGTTTGACCAGACTATTAGGTATTCTGAGAGTCGAGCTCTATTGAGGTTCGGTTAGAATTGAAACTGAACATGATAATGGAAGGGCAACCTATGTTATATTACCATGTTTGTTAGTTTGACTGTGATTTTATTTAGTTATTTTACTTAAGTAGTTTTAGTCATTTATAGCTAGAATGTTACTTTTTATTAATTAAAGCTTGCGCAGTAGCAATTCTCTTTGCAACTAGAGATTTTTGCTTTAAATATAGGATATTATTTTCTATGGTCGGACAGTTATTTAAAGGTTAACAATTAAGACAAATTTAGAGATAGATTTTAAATATCAGCAAAGCATCTATTTAGGTCAAGGTGATACAAGATTTATTTATTTTATCTTGCTGACTTTTTATTCAGCTTTAGGTATGGGAAATATGAGAGAGTCGGTAAATTTAGTTGTTTTTAAATTACAAAATGATCTATTTGTTGGTTGAAACTGGTAGGACTGTGGCATGATAGTCAATAAAATATGTGAAAGTGTACATCACCTATAAAGTACACCTGAATAGGATGCATCAGATACCCTGAAAATCGATAGCATGTGTATCTGAAATGGTGTATAATTAGTTATTTTTAATTTTTTTAGAATGTTACATTTAGGATTAATTATTCTGGTAGCTGTATAGGTTCTTATATTTTCTATTTCGACCTAGATAGGTAGGTACTTTTGTCAGAAGAAATCAAAACTTAAGATAGTTACCTTCGACTATGCCATTTAATTAAGTATTCCATTACTTCTGAGGACATTGGAGGAATGCTTGCTGCTTAATCAAGGTTGACTGAAATATATAATACATGAATTACTTTACTTAGCTCAGTATATATTTTGGGTGGTCTTTGTTTCAGATGAATTGAATTTCTTTTAATGTATTACCATAATATGTTGTAAATTTTAGTTGTCTTAGCTTTTATATTATGATGATAGGAACGTTCTCTAAACAGTGGACATTTATTTATGTACAAATTTGATTTTAGAAAGAAATTTAAATTTGTATATTCCAATGGTCATTTATATTGTAACGTATATTTTGCTATTTTCTTATTCACAGAATCGAATACACACGATGTACAGAAAAGTAATTTTTTTTTCAAAAGACTGTAATGCGCGTCTCAGCTTGGTAATACTGAGAATGCATGCTGTTAACTACCTTATAATGAGCTTGCATTTCGGTTATGGTCCTATGTTATGTACCATATAGGTTGGAAGCATAGAAGTAGACCTGTTTCATAATTTTCTGTAACTCTTACGATACATTTAATTCAAAATTTTCAATTCTAATCTGAATACTGCTTAGATATCAGGCATATTTCCATCACAATGGATACCTAAATAAAGTAAAAACTAGATATTTTGGTATTGGTTGGTATACACATGCAATGCATCTTTGAATATGAAGTTAATTGTCTAATGGGTCTATCTCTACTCATTTTAAATAGAAATTTATAATTCTTATTTAGATTGTGCATTTTATTTTGTACTTTTTGTACTATTTTACCTTTTGATAAAATACCTAGACGATATTTATAGAAATGTAGCTAGCTGCCTTAAACATGTTTTACTGGTGTGATTTAAGCTGTGAAACAATTCCTAACATTTTAAGAGATATAATACAAAACATTGAATTGATTATTATCCTTTGTGCATCTTTAAGCATTTATCTATTTACTTATTTATTTCTGTTATTCCTATTTATATAATATGATGCATGAGATTTCAAGAAACAAAGGTAGGTACGTATACATGTCAAAACTTCGAATTCGACTAACATTGTATAATGTAAGTAGGTACAGGCCTCGCCGGCTGTTTCTGTTGATCCGCCATGTGCCGTTTAAAATCTGTTCCCCAATTGTCTATGGATAAATACTCGTATAAAATCGATGGCCATAGACATTTATAATAAGTATGTAGGTAGTTTATACTAAATCCATGAATTACGATTGTTACAACGAAGAATTTGTTTGGATCAGCGGAAATGTCCTGTGTGTTTTATACAAATTAGTTGAATTAAAGTTTTGCCATGTTTCTTGAAATATTCACATGCTACGTATAAATAGACTTTCTGTTTATATGTTGCATTTAAACATTAAATTGTTTTTGAAGTATCGTTGCATTGCATAAAAGTGTAATAAAAATACAGTTTGATTTCAGAGACTGAAAATGGAATATGCTGTTAGGTTTAGTTTGTAGATTGTTTCTGAATTAACTGATCAACTAATTTTATGTTTTCACTAAGTAGTTTGCACCACATTTATTCAAATTTGTACAGCTACAATCCAAATCCATTTTCATTATTAGTCCACAGAGAATGTATGTACAAGGTGATCCAAAAGTGGCTGGTAAAAAGATAACAATATAAAAGTCTGTTTATTTTGTCAGCCAAATATGCGTGTATACATAGTGATCTATTATTTTAGGCCTTTAATGTGGTAAATTAGGTTAATGAAATTCTAAATTTTACTTCTATTGTTTTAATAAAGTAAAACTAATATTTTGGTGCAGATGTAAATTTGTTGTTTGCTTTCGTAATGGCTGCTAGAGCAGGTGGAGATTATCGCATAGAGTTAACTGAAAGCATTAAAGTTATCCAATTGTATTCTGGAGTTGGAGGAAACGTAAATAGAACACAGCGTAGCTATGGGGAAGTGATGCAACCAGCAGCTCCTCATTTTGAAGTTCCTGGATCCGTCACTCAGCTGCTGGCAGGCTAAAATCAGTTTATTCACTAAAAAATAAAGATTTAGCGGCATCAGCCATAATAAAGGTCCCACCAAATCCATTAGAAGTTTGAGTCAAGAACAAGGATTGTCATATGGCTCAACCTGGTGTAGGTATTTTGCATAGCATCAATTTTAAGCCGTTCAGACCAAGAAAGGTTCAAGCTTTGCTTGAAGATGATTCGGACCAACGGCTTCAATGTTGTGAAATAATGAGAAATCAGATTGAAGAAGATCCCACCTTTATTGATTCCATCATTTGGACAGACAAAGCAAAGATGTGTTTGAATGGTAACATTAATCGACACAATTGCTACCTGGGATACCGATAATTTTCACCATATTTATGCTCATGAATGCAAGCATGTGGGGTTATGGTATGGGTGGGGATTTGTTCCCGAGGTGTAATTAGTCCATTTTTCTTGCCTGATGGATCTGTTACAGAAGAAACTTACTTAAAACTCTTAAAAGACAAAATTATTCCCATTCTTCCATCCTAGATATGTTGATATGGAGACTTGTTATTGGCAACAGGACTGTGCTCCAATTCATTCTACACATTCTGTGAGAAATTATCTAGATGAAAATTTTCCTCAGCATTGGATTGGTCGACGTGGGGCTATAGAGTGGCCTCCAAGATCTCCAAATCTAACACCGATGGAATATTTTTTGGGATGACTTACGAGATAGAGTCTATGCCACCAAACCTACAAGCATCAACGATCTAGAAGATAAGATCACTACAGAAGCTGCAGCAATGACAATTAGTCTAATTAAGAATATCTGCTGATCTGTTATTGGTCGATATGAGCAATGATGTGACGTTGACGGTCTTCATTTTGAGCACTTCATCATCATCATCATCATCAGTGCCGTCTCCTGTAGAGGTTGGCTGCCATGATCCGCCACTTTTCTCTGCTTTGCGCCAGATAATTTAGAGCTGTACTTTCTTTGATATCGTCTATCCATCGTCTAGGTGGTCGCACTTATGTTGAGCTAAAAAGTGTTGTTCAAAATTTATTGTTAACTAATGTAACAATTATTACTATAACCCTATTTGTTAAATACAAATTTAATGCTTTCCATACTCGTTATTTTTTTACCAGGAAATTATTGGATCACCTTGTATGTATATACAAAAGCAACACTTTTACTAGCTACATCATTATTCTCTATGTGGGTATGAGCGAATCAATCCCAGGACCTCTGGATGATTGGCTTGATTTCTGGAGCATTCAATAATTTTATCTGTACGTCATAAATAGAGCAAAACCAAAGTAGATCATTATTTAGCAATCGTAAATTGAACTGTGTCTTTTCTCTTCTGAGTCACTAGGATTAGTAACCAGTAAATAATTAATAAAACCATTTTAGTTGTTCCTTTGATCAAATAGACTATCATTAGCAGGAAATTGGTGTAGTTAGGTGTGTAGACTTGTTAATATTGATGAGAACAGCCTGTAGTATAGACGTAGTAAAATAATAAATGCAAATAAATCTCTGATACATTAGGAATTGATTAAGAATATTAACACAATAATGGTTTCAATTTATCCACATTTAGATTCTTTCTGTTATTATTATTTAATTGTTAAGTTAGTTCTAGAGAAATTGTTATTAGACCAACATTTTCATTCACTGACATTGTGATATTATTTAGGTTAAACAATTTATAACAAATCTAGACGCCGCCCGAGAGAATTTTAATCATAGATTAATTCTTCTGTGGTTTAAATTCTCAATATTGGTACTGGGTACCCTGGAACTTTGTGCTCACTTAATTTGAGAAGCCAGGCCACAGTTGGTGGTGTTAACACTTTCGGGGATTTAACTCTTAGAGATTTATCCCTAGTAGTTCAGGTTTAGTTAATATACTAATAAGAAAATAAAGACTTTAACTCAACCTGAATTAAGTTAAATATGAAGTGTTCAATCCGCCAAAAGTGTTAATACCAACTATGACCTTGCTCATTGTCCCTTGGGTTGATACCGAGTTGGGTTGATAATGCCGAGAGTATAATTAACCTGGGTTAATAATACCCAGAGTAATCTTTTGCCGTTCCTTTTGACGACCACAAATAGCATATGATATAGCACGAAAAAGCATGCTCCACCCCCAATCATGCATTTCGATTTTTGGAGTCAGAGTCACAGGTACAGGTCCTCCAGGCGATCGAACGTAATAGTCGTTTGATGGGAATACCAAGAAAGTTTGATTTTTCATGTTGCCATTCTGCGTTGACGACCATTTCTTTGTGGTCTTGGACGTTCTCAGCAGATTCATCGTTGCCATCGACTTGGATTTTCTCTGATCGTTCAATAAATTTGTCTTTTGCAAACGATCACTTCGATGATATAAGGGGTTCATAATAATGTTTAATAATAATTTTAAATTTGAAGCTTTTCCATTTGTATAAGAATTTAGAAACTTTCGTTAATATTTTGTGGTATAAAATGGTACATAGATATACATTTTTAATAATAATGTTTGTTGTAAAATACATTTATCTTTGATTATTTTAATTTTGTAAACTAAATTATAAACAACCCAGGTTAATAGTACTATGGAGTTTTATCGACCCGGTTTGACAATACTCAGTAGTAGTTTTAATACTACAGAGTACTAAATTGGTATAGCATAATCAAACGGTGTTATTGTTTAAACCGGGCAGATCTAAAATGAAAGCTTTACCTAATATAGAAAGATTTTAGCCATTTAATTGAAATATTTATGTGATAAAATACCAATTGACTGAATCTCTTTTTAAGAATTAACCTACATATTATTTATTTACAATCGACAGTTTGGAATATGGACATTAGCCTGTCTTATACTTGCATCGATATTTTTATCGTTTCTCCATTTAGGTAAATGATACACCGCTGCATTTGGCTGTACGTCACGGCAATCGTCCAGCTAATGATCTGCTCTCCCGTCAGCTGCCCAACCACAACGTGACCTCGCAGCACAACAATCCGGGGCGTCCACTCAGTCTCATGGCTGCACATGGGCACAGCAACCACCTTAGCAACAACAACATCAACTCTGATCAGCCCCTGTTTGGCGGAGTAGATCCATTGTTCGATAGAAAGGCACTTGACGATATTCTAGGACTCAGTAAGTTATTTTAACCCCATCTAATAAATCTGCATTTCATTAGAATTCTGTGGAACTTGTGATATAGTTACTATCATAGAGTACCAACTCCGTGTTTATTTTATAAATTTGCGTATTGTGTCGCATAAAAGTAGTATATAATTTTAATTATAAAAATTCAAAAAGTTATTTAAATTTGTTTCTTTTGTCACCATTTTGTAAAGTAAATTATACAATTTATTTCTTAGAAGCTAGAAATTCAAATAATAATTATGTAGATAGATTTTGTAATTGATATCTGTTTATAAACTTCTGCTTTCATTTGATTCTAATTGTATCGATTTATGATGTGTTTTGTTATTTATTTTGTGCATTTAGTAACCATAATTGATTTTTGGCAAATTTGTTTTCAGTTTTATAGTAATTATTTTTTTACATCAAATTTTATAGAGTTTTATATGAAAGATTCATTTTGTCAAAGGTTTAAAATTCAAATAATTATGTATATTCTAAAAATACATTTTCTTAGGTGTCGCATAAAAGTAGTTCCTAACCCGAAATATATCAAGACAAAATTCTATCGAGAAAATAATTATAGATTTGAATTTTGCATATCAATATTAGTCAGTAGTTGTAAAATTTACCGGTGCATACATTCAACATGTTTGAGTGGATACTCTATATAGCTACATTTACTCTATGGTTACTAATATGTCAAGGCTTTACACGACACGAAGTATCTGTATTACGTGGTGCACATAGATTTTGTGCTGTTTTTCATTTTTTACTGAATTTATTGTTTTCTTTAATGATTACGCTTTGTATTGAAATTTAATACCAATTTTTATCTTTAAAGACCACGCCAAACATTGTCGTTTTACTCATTCAGAAGGAAACTGACATACATACATAGATAGCAGCTGCAGCAAGTCCAATATTTAGACAATTTTTTTAGTTGTGGGGGAGGGAATATAGCAAACCAACTCCTCGTGAATCTTTCTGCGGCTTCTTTGCTCTCCTGGGATTTGCGAACCATTTGTGTCCTAAAGACGGTTAGGCTGATATGTGTATGTATATCATCCACTCGAGAGTCGAGCTGACTAGAGCTACTTTGGACTTTTCGCCAGTTAGGTCGAGGGCTTTTATTGAATCTAGATATATTCTAATGTTATATATTAGATGCCAATGAGTATATTCGGACTGAGAACCCAGGGTAAGTAGCGGTTGATGTTGCTACTTTAGTCAAATATTAAGTCCCCCGAATGATCTAAGTGGAGTTACAATGTTTAGAGCATGGAGAAAAGTGGCCCAGTGCGTGTTAGGCGGGATAAATAGCTGATAGGTCTATAACAATATTGTGGGAGTTGAGTGGCCTACAGTTAGATACTTATGTCGCAGTTTATATTCTGTATATTTGGTTGTTAATACTGTTGGCATAAATTGACTTTTCATTCTAAAATATCTACTCCTCTCTTTTGCTATCGATGTCTGGTTTTTTTTTTGTCAATCTATAAAAGAATAAAAGATTTATTGGTAATTTTGGCGATAGTATATTATTAGAATGGCTGAACCCTAGGATTTCATTTTGGCAGATACCTGTAGGTATAGAATGGGCAAAAGTTGTCTACCAAAAACAACTATTGTTAGTTAGAAATTCGGAGGAATCTTTAAAAATAATATTGATTTTGAAATACCTACCTACCTTCATATTCCTTATAGTATTTAGGGTAATCTGAAAAAAATGCGTTTTTATATTAAATTGTGCGATTTTAAGAAAACTATGAGATCAATAATTCGAAACGTTTCCTTCTTTGTAATTGAGATCATAAGATAATTGTGTAAAAATGTCAATATAAATGGTCATATTCTGTTTTCTTTTGATTTATTCAAAAGTTGCCATCCTTACTAATTAGAACTGTTGCAAAATTTGGTTAGAGGTATCACAGCAACTGTATCCAGCAGTCAAGAAACTGGTTCAATGGATTATTGAAAGTACAATATAAACAGTGATTTGTAAAGGAATTTGTAAAATTTGACATAAAACTGTTATAATGTTTTCCATTACAGAGAGAGCTATCGAGCAATTAGCTGATTTGAAAGCTTTTATAGCTCAGTCAATGCATACATACATTCCGTGCTAAATCTAATCAAGTGAACAGGGAAGCTATAAATTAGATAATTTAGAAAATTGTATTTTGTGCACCGTTTTTATTATTAATCTGCAAGCGAACGCGAGCGCCCCGGCGGTAGGCACAACGAAACCAAAGCTAGATGCTTACTATTTCGTGCTTTTGTATTTATCTGTGATTGCTATGGTATAGTTTAGATATGACATTACAATCTTTAAGATTTATGTGAAAGTTAACGATTACTGAATAAAGAATTTAGAGTTTTCTGCTTTCTGCGAGTGAATTGAATTATTTTGCAAATGAAGACGCTTTTCTTCCATGAAACTGGAACGTAGGGTAAATTATCGTTCAGAGCAATTAAACAGCCGATTAATAATATTCTTTTGTACCTACCCCCTGTATATTCCTAATGCACCAAAAATCAGATTTTAAACATAGACAAAGTAAAAAGTCAGTTTTCCGTTTTTTGGAAACCTTAATTTTAAAACTGTGTGTTTTCTATCTTCCTATCCCAGCCTTACAACCAGGTAATCAAACTCTTTATTTATCGAATGCAACTTGTTCGTTCGTGGTTTCGTGTCTTTTTAATCTTTACTATATGCCTCCTACTCTTAAATAATAATGTACAGTATGGAACTATATTTGTCGCCTTACTATTATATTAACTCAATTTCTATTGTTTTGTTCATAATATCATTCTTTTACTGGGTCCCTAAAAAAAGAACTGAGTGTTGTATAATATATCCTAAACATAAATATGCTCTATTTAAACTTATTTTTATATTTTATATTGTTTCTATTAATAATAATAATGCCTACTTAAGGTTTAAAATGTTTGTCACCTACTGTACACGATTAGTAGCCATAACTTATCCTACGTCTACGTAGGTAAGAGAGGATACGATACTCAATATAACAACATGGGGGAGGGGGGTTGTTCTGGAAGTGGTATGCTATGAAACCGCGGCCTACATAGTCGCTATCCTAACAATCTGACTACCATTTAGTGCGTGACATTTTTTTAAATTATAATACATAGTTGAAACTAATTGTTTCAGAGAAAACTGACAAAATGTATAAAATTGTAAAGGGTGCTGGCCGCCTTACTACTGTATATCACATAATGTCTTGTTTTTTAATCGATAATAGTTGTGAATCTTTGCTATATTTGTGTTATGGAGTGGAAAATATACGTTGTTTTGTAAAAAAACGTCAACTTGCCACAATTTGGCGTAAACTAATCATACAAGTAATAATATGTCACCTTTGTTACCTTTGCTATTGCACCTTCAGCTAAAGATCAGGGTGTGACTACAGACGAGCGACCAACATGATGATCAAAGATCTCACCAAGATCTTAAAGTCACAAACATTGGTCCATCTGCATATTATCACCTCATTTGATTTGGAAAGTCATTATGTTTGATTGGACCAAAACGTTTGTAAATCTTTGGATCAATCAACATATTTTACCTACTAGTCAGTTATTGTAAACAAAAGTACAAGCATTGTAGTCAGATTCAAAACCCAATTTCACATTGAATTGGAAAGACAAATGGAATTTGAGACCCATTCTATATTTAGAAGTTACGATTTTTATTATGTAGCAAAATGATGTGTCATTTGGATTGACAAATTTTATGACATTTGAATGAAATGTGGCACCTGTTTACCAAGTTCTCTTGTGTAGAGCTTTTAATGCAAATTATTTCGGGGCCTGACCTTCTAAGGTCACGTGACGACCCTCTCACTAAATGAAGTTTGCCCCAAATCTACTTAAATTGTTCTATGAATAAAAAACTTGACTATGGAGTGTACACCCTCCCCTCCCCTCTACATTGGACAGTGGTATATCTACCACCAAGAATGGAACAGTCCTTGAAGTTGTTCAAGATTTTAAGTATCTAGGCTCATATGTAGCATCATCGGAAAATGA
>JAUYWI010009120.1:0-19258 GCA_034780595.1 Parotoplana pacifica
AAAACAAATCATTCCTTATGGATTTGAATGATTTACAAATGCTACAATACCATGCCTTTCCATCAGATAGCCTTTCATCATTCACGTAGCCCATCCATTCAGCACAACAGTCCATATTATTATGAATCAGTTGATGACGAGCAAGCCATCTAATTGTAGTAGCTTTTTCCGCTGTAATGCGATGTATATCACACAATTTAAAAGTCAAATTAGTTAACAGACCAGAGTTGATGACATCATTAGCCTCCACGATGAATCGAGGTGCACTAGGATGACTGCGTGCCATGATTATGAAACTATGTTATGATTCCCACTTAATAAATGATAAAAATAAGGTTAAAACAAAACTTGAATTTACGTCCTATGTAAACCTGTTTATACACAGTTATAATAGCATGTGTCTTTAGAATTTTTTTTATTTTGATTTAATTTTTTTAATCGCTGTAATTTGTCTTTTTTGGAATTTTTCGAATTTACGTACCAATAATGAAAGATCGCCCGAAATACTTGTTGCTATGCCCTATTGGTATCTCCAGCAATAGTTGTTAAGTAGAAGAGTTTATAACTAAGTTTTTATGTAGTCAAATACCCATAAACACATTTATATAAATAGGATGTATTTGTAAAGAAATCCTTATTGCTATGTAATATTAGCATCCCTAGCAACAGTTCCAAATAGAAATATATATATATAGTAACTAGGTTTTACATTGTAAACTACCCTTGACCTTATATTTGTAAAAATAGCTGTTGCTATTCCATATTATTGGTGTCATTAGCATTAGCAATAGTTACCAGTAGAAAGTTGATTAGAAGGAAGTTCACATATGGCAATATTTATATTATCTAATAACATTAAAATCTTTGTTATATGGGATACATTTAAAAAATTACAGCTTGCTATATAATATTGTTGGAAAAATGTGAAAATAGAATTTTAATCATCATTCCAAAATTAAAATAGCTTGATGTAGCATGATAAATGAAAAGAAGGAAAATAAGTATTAAAATAAGAAAAGCCAGATTTTGAGATACAGTATTTTCTAAACTACTAAGTAGATTTTAATAAAATTTGGAACATACAATTACTATTGGCCTTTGAACATATAGTATGAATTTAAAGTCAATAAACTATTTTACTTTTAATTGAGAAGGGCTTAAAATGTCTCATTTTTGACCAGGGATGAGATTATTCTGGGATTTCATTGCTAAATTTTAAATTATTTTAAACACATTATACATATACATTTTAGTTTGAAAATTACATTATACAAGTAGTTTCTTATACAAAATATTATATGTTAGAAACTCCATTTATAGAGTTATTATTTTTAAATTCTGAGAGTAGGAAACCAAGCTTTTAATATATATAATTTAATATTTAAATAATAAAATATCATGAAACTAGTTTCAAAAATCATGAATGATGCTACATTTAGTGTGGAATTGCCCATATACTTGTGTGGTGCAGGGTTGTATTCCAACCATCTGTTAATCAGTTTACCAATATAGAAACTCTGTGGAATTTTCTTCAATCAGATAATCTACCCCAGCACTTCATATTCCAAGATGATAACATACCAGCTCACAAAGCAGCAAGAGTGGTTGATTTCTTGGATACTTACTTCTGAAGTCTGTCATCTCAATTGGCAATCTCAATCTCCTGACTTAAATCCAATCGAAAATGTTTGGGACTATATGGCACAAAGGATCAACAGTTGACCAGAACCTGGCCAGAATTTGAACCAGCATGAATGGGCTTCTCTTCCACTGAATTACATCAATAGCCTCATTGACAACCTTCCTCACTATCTTCAAGCAGTTATTGAAGCCAATGGTGGAAATACCAGATGTTAATTATTAGTGACCCCCCCTTCAGAAAACAAGAAAACAGCCCTTTTAAGGGCTATCTACTAAATGATTGATTAGAAATAAACAAAGAGTTATAAATGTCTTTGGAAATTAATGATTTTTTTAAAATTAAAATAAATTATTTCCATTCATTTTGAGACCCAGTGTACAATTAAGTTGTTTAATTTTTATCAATATTGAAGAAAGTGTGCCATAGGCTATTTGTTGATCCTGTGTGGAATGACCCCTTCATTCTCTGATTGAAATAGTTAACAAGAGTGTTCTAGAGTGGGTTATTGGATATTGTATTGGGCTGTCCACTGTCTGATGGCTTTTTCAGCCAGAGCAAAGTAATATCTGATTTTAAATCTTTGGACAATGTATGACCTTGAAAGTTTCTTTTTCAGATAGATTGAGATGAGACCAGAGCATTTTCCATCTGCATGTGTATGCTAAAGTTTGGGGGTGGGGGGTAGGGGGCTCATAAAAATCAAAATCTGAAACATTTCTTAGAGTAGTAAACAATTTGGGGGGACTTTTTCTGGTATTCTCAGGTTTCTTCTGGATTGAAATCCATTGAAATTGAAGTAATTTACCCCCAACTAAGGTTAACCCCTTGTTAGTCATAGGCTGGTTAGGTTAACTAGACTAAATATAGTGCTAAATATTATAAGTGCTGGTGACGGTGTTCCATCCAATATTTATATTGGCTGTTTCATAGAATTTACTATGTCTAAACTTATTTTAAACTTTATCAAATCCACAGCACTATCCTTAGGGTCAGTTCTTTTGGTGTGAGTAGATTGTTTTATTTATGCCTATGGTTCCATATAAATAATATATTACCTCAAACTCAAAGTCAATGTAAATCTTAATTGTTGATTAGGTTCACATTCCCATTGATTTAAATTTAAAATTTCATCCACTATAATTATGAATACATTACAAAAAAACTTTAAACAAATTCAATTGGGATCACCTATTTATTTATTTTCATTACATTAGTTGTTTTGTTAGTTTGTTTGCTAGTTAATATAACTACTTCTAATATTATATTATCACAGAACTTAAAATCTGTAGGCCTCACTGACTTGCTTTGTACTAATGATTTGACAACATGGTTCCTGAAGCGCTATGTACCCCCTTGCTGTTCTAACACTCAGCTGCTCAAACAAAAAACAACAAAAGCAAAACACATTCCTACAAAACAAAAACTTATTCCCGTTCTTTGCTTATCCATAGGTACCAATTCATACATTTTTTAAATGTTGTTTTTTCTTAATCTTGTTATCATATTATGAATTAACTAGCAATCTTATATTAATTACCCATTAAAACGCTGATTTTATCGTCCATCCTCTTTAGAAAAGGGAAAATTTTTTCTCATACTATTCTCGTTATGCATAATAAAAGTTATACTTACATAAAAAAATAAAATAAAATTAGATATTTAATTCAAATTCCATTTATAAATGACAACACTTTCTGAAAGACAAAACTGTTTATACTAACTTCTATAAGAGAATATTTTATGGTACCATCCCTTCCAATAGACTAACGACAATAAATAAATATATAAATAAGTTTCAGGAGTATGGCCTTGTTCTTGCATTAAATATTTACAACACAAATTCAACAGAAAAACCACAAATAATAAAATTGAAACTGATCTATATATCAAACCTACAGATTCCGATAACATGCTTTCATTCAAATCTCATCATCCTAGACATACATTTCGTAATATACCATGAGTATTAACTAAACACATCTACCATAGTTAGTGATTATTCACAGACAAATATACTAACTTAACATTCTCAAATAGAAACTTCTTAATGCCAAATATCCAATCAAACTTATCGATTGTGCCATAAGTAAATATTATAATTGTACAAATTTTAAGACTACAAACTCACATTCTATTTATCCTTTAATCTTTGAATACAACAAAAATAGTGTTAATACTGTATCTTAAATTTGCGAATCTATTAAATCTCTCGCTCAATATCCCATTACAAGTAATATACTGTATAATAAAAAAGTATGTTTACCCTATAAATCTAGTAATATTATCTTTAATCCTCTTAAATATGTAGAAGGCTTGACAGATATTATTTTTTATTTCTTATTTTAAATGTTTGCTGCAATAAAACGTTTATTCTACATATTATTATTATTATAGATAATTGTAACTTAAATACAATTCCTATAGTGATGTTGTCTTTTTACAAATTAAGTAGGTATATATTTATATGTATTTGCTAATATGTTTTTTAATGTGTGGTAAATAGGAATGTGTCTGTGTATTTTGTTTTTTACATATTTTATAATTTTGTCACACTTTAGGTCATCTTGAATTATTAATCCAAGATATTTTGCTTCTTTAGCAAACTTGATATGTAGGTTTGGTTTCTTTTTACTGAAATTTATGAAATGAGTTTTTCTACATATGTAAGTGATATTCTATTTAAATTTAACCAATCTGAACAGTTTTTGAGTGCATGATTTGGAGCACATGTGGAGCATGTGTCTGCTACACAAAATAATGCTCTATCATCTGCAAAAAAATTATTTCGTTTTGTTTAGAAAGTTCCTTGATGTCATTTACATATAGATTCAACAGTTGTGGGCCTAAGACACTTCCCTTTGGACCCAGTATTTGATATCTTTTGATAATAGATTTTGTTTGATAATTCAATTGGGAATATATTTTTATATTTAATAAGTAACTTTTAAGTAATGTATTATTGGGTCCTGTTATACCATAGTGGTCAGGTCTTTTCACTATGTAGAACAAAATTTTTTCTGCAGCACACATTCAAGCCTTCGACATTATTAACATCTGACATTCATATTAATGAATGTAATCCAATCAAAAGATGTGTAAAAATAAAAATATGGCTTCAACATAAAAAACACATCCTTTCAAGATCAAATCAAAACTATGTAATCATGTACCTACATCTATTTCTACACCTAAGCTGAAGCATGAGAAGATGGTCAGTCAAGCTCGGTGATTGAAAGTACTATCTAGTATATCCAAAATCCCAAAATCAAAGTCCATGAAACAATCTGGTCAAAAATGAAAAATGTAAAATAGTTAAAATCAAAACAATATCAAGAAATATGGTGTGGAACTTAGGATCCTCAGCGGTGTGTTTTAACCAATTTTATGTGTACACAACCGTCACTCTTCCCATATCTAGTTATTTTTCAAAATGTAAAAGGCCAAACAGCAGTAGTTGAATTAAAAGGCAGATCAAAATCAACTTTAGAGATGATGGAATCATTTCCTTTATACCAACAATGCATATTCCTTATATAAAATGGCTTTTTAAGTCAATGAAAAAATCCTAATTTGTTTTATAATAAAGTCATGGGTATCAAATAGTACTATGAAACTTTCGAAATCTAAATTGTTTGGAGTATAGGATTAATTCAATAAATTGTAGTAGATCTTTGTGAATCTTTTTCTCAAACATTATATTAAATACCTACTGATAATAATGAAATTGGTCTGTAATTATTACATTCTTCTTTCACTCCATTTCTGAATATAGGAATGACCTTAGCTATTTTAGACATTCAGAATATACATTTTCTTTAATTGATAAATTAACCAATTTTGTGACTATTGGTATTAATGTGTGTTTGGCCTTTTTACGAGTTTTTGTGATATGTTATCATCTCCTGCTATGTTTTTATCTTGAAATGTATTTATTATATTTAGTACCTTCTTCTCATTGCTGTCTTAGATAATTGGATTTGGTTGATTTGTTTGTTATATTTTTCCAAAATTAAAGTTTGATGGTAATTTTTTCCATTTTTGTACATATTGAGGCAAAATGATCATTCAGTGCATAGCAATGTCTATTTGATTTGTAATATTATTATTTTCTTCTGTTATAATATGTTCAATAATTGATTAGTTTTAGCTTTACCAGACATCTTTCCCTAGTATATTATTGCATTTGTGTAATTTCAGATTTTTGTTTGTTTTTTTATCAATTTTATTTTATAATTTTTTGTAATCCTTGTATTTTTTTCCATTTCTAATTTTCTGTTGTGTTTCCATTTTCTGTGTAATTTTTCTTTTGTCTTGGCATATATTTTTAAGCTGGGATTTATCCAGTTTTTATCTTTATGCCTTGATCTACTTATTTTTATTCGTAAGGAATGACGAATTAAATTTTTTTTACAGGGAATACTTTAAGTACCTGTTTTTTTATTCATGTTTATGAAAATTTCTTATTTTTCTTCTGAGTTATGAATTGAATAGCTTTTATCTTTATAGTATTTTGTCCATTTATAAATCTTATCATTTGTCTTTTGAGTATATCTATGTGAATTTTTGTTTGAATATTAATAAATGTAGTTAAGTGATCACAAACATAATTGGTATATAATGCGAAAAAATAGATATTATATAAATTGTAATTTTCTAAATTTATGCCGTTAGTGTAGATTACAAAATTTTAAATGTAACTTAATCTTTAATTGGCTTCACTTTATAGATACAGACTCTAATCTACGACATATAAAAGGAAACGTGTTACATCCCGATGTCATTATGTATATTTGAGGCAGGTCCATGTCTATGGATTCCATTTTCTCCACTGTTTCCTATTATGCGCCAATTGTTTTATGATCTGAATATTACTCTCTTACATGATCCGTTAACATGTTTCTCCTAGGTTAGCTTTGAATGACTTCTTTTTCCTAGAGGTCTGCCTTCAATGACTCTTCTTAATATGTGACTTATCTAATTTTTCTTACGCTTGGTAATTGTATTTAGTATTATCAGCTTCCTATAGACCATGTAAACGCCATTTATTTGCATTACATTTTATGTTTTGGTGGAGAATAACACATAAAACGCATTTTATTGGATATCTATAAATTGTGTAGATACTCAAAAAGTTTAATATCTGGAAGGTATTTTTATAAATGCATTTATGCAATAGTAGTTCTAAGTAAAAAGTAAATAAAAAATGAAAAATGTCTTTGACATTTTCCAAAAAATTTGGGAAAATCTGTGTAAAAATACTAATAATAAGAAAATCATGAACAACATTTTATGATATATAAAAATCTACGAAGTTCGTTTTTTATAAAGCTAGGTAATACATGAATTTGTACATGTTTGACACAAAAATGAAAGATATACTTTATTTTATCATGCGGTAAAAAGCCAGGAAAAGGTTTAATCCATATCAAACTGTATGGTAAACATTCAAGGTGATAAAATGTCCTGAAAATATCATTTACATTTTTATCCAAAACAGATATTTGACCGTTTTTATTATGTTACCCATAATTTATATAAGCAAGATATATAAATTTCCCATACCTCCAATAACCGATATAGAGAATCATACCAAATTTAGTGATAGAAACATTATTAGAATGTCTCACTCGTGTAGAGGGTATTGAACCCTCCACACAAGTGAGATATTCTAAAAAAATTAATCCGCTTCTCTCAACTGATATATAATAATAAAATATCTTTTAATGATAATAAAAACATAGCCACAAGTTGCTTTAAAATTTCGGCTATTATGTTTTCTATTATCTACAAAATGAACCAAATTCTTCTCATCTTTTAATAGTTTTTTGATTTAATAAATAATACTACATACGTAACACTTTAATAACAACAAATCTTTTACTCAGGTACATACTTAAAAGAGTATCATACATGTGTGTTACCAAATCATGGTTTATGAAAAATGATCAAAATGACTTATTATTTCACAAGCATGCGTGTCCAAAAGTAGTCCAAATGGCCTAACGGCTATCTCTTAAGACTATATTTAGCAATATACATGTATAACTCTTAAATCTTCAAGTAAATCTTAATAAACTCTAGGTATGAAGATATATCCTATGTCGGGTTTCAGTTTTGGATTTTTTTTACTTAAAAAGGTACATAAATATAAACGGCAAAACAAGTTTTGACAGCAAAATGCATAAATAAAATTACTAGGTATATACAAATAGATAAACATGTAAGTTTTTTTGGTGTATGCATCCCAAAGATGTGTAATATTTAAAAAATATAATAAACATTCATGGGCGTAGCCACTATAGAGCTCCCGAACCCCCTCTCCAGCAGCGCCCATTTCGATTAAATGCTAAAAATATTATCGGTTCATATACGTTTATTATTTTCTGACTGCAAAGGTTAAAAGTTGTATATCTAAAAAAATGTTAAATGTATATTCACTTCTTAAATTCACTACTTTATTCATTTTGTTTTAGATGACTTTATTTACTTTTTACCTTGTAGATTTGAAAAGTTCTGTAGTCGCTTAAAAGTAATCATAAAGTTGTAATTATTGTTATATTTACTAATAAACTTGTAATTAAATATTATTTTACTATATTCAAAGATAAATAGATAAATAAAATATTTTTATTTAATTTTAATAATCTAATAACAATAATTGAATCTTGGGAATTAGCAACGGATATGCCAGTCTTGATTTAAATCTTTCACTCTGTCATGCAGTAAAAACTCCAGCTGTAATTATAATGATGTTGGGCACCATCGGAAGATTTTTTAATTATTCTCCAGAACGTCAAAGAGCTTTGGAAGATGGCCTTGAAAAGCACAATAGCACTTTGCCTGATGCCAACAAAATAAATAAATCAAAGGTGAGAAGCCTCTGCCAGACTCACTGAGTTGACAAACATCAGATTTTTAAGGACGTTCATGACATGTATGAACCACTTGTGAATTGTCTGGTCAGTATCACGTCAGCCGACTGAACCTGGGGTCGAGGAACTCTTTCAAAGGCACATGGTAACTTAAGACAACTCACTAGTTCTGATTTTGTAGCTGCATTTGAGACTGTCAGATAAATGTTCTCATTTACGCATGACATGTCAAAGATACTTCAGGGTAGTTCTATGGAAATCATCTCGACGTATGAAGAGATGCAAAAAAGAAGGCCAGGTTACAGAAAGTATTCTGTCATATGCAAACAAAAGCAGAAACAGCAAAACAGAAATCTCCGTGCTTCGAATTAGCGGAAGACAAACACTTCGAAAGAAACAGTCAGCTACTAACTCGGAGGATTACTACAGAATTTCGCATTTCAAAAATACTTTTTGATCGGATTTCAGAATTGGACAGAAGATTTAGCACGTTTTCCAAACTATCTACAATGAGGCTTGCATTGATACCCAGCAATCTGGAAACGTGGCTCGACAAAGAAACTGCTGAAAGTCTTTTGTTTACCTCTCTGATCCGAAAAACCTTCTCGATGAGCTTAAGCGATGGAAGCTATTATGGAAACAAGAGACAGAGAAGCCTCTAATATTTCAGAAAACACTTCAATCGAAGTGGTTAGCGGTCCAAAAATCTTGTTATCCCAACATATTCACGATTCCCAAATTGCTTGTTTTACTTTCAGTAACGTTCGCTTCAGTTGAAAAAGCGAACTCTGCTCTAAGTTTCATCAAGAATGCCAGGTGCAAATCTAGATACGGGTACAGCGGTTTTCTAAAATGAGACCAAGACGAATGGCTCTAAACGATCCACTGTTTGAGTAATTATGTATTTCAATTTTAAAAATCTTTACCTAAAGTTTTGCTAGAATATTTTATGTTTCATTATTTTTAATATTCTGTTTAAAGTACCGAATATATATTTATCATTCCTCGTCACCATTTATGGTATTTACACTCTGTTTTATTTTTATTGTCTATATCACTTTTAACAATACAAACTTTCAGTACACATGAAAAGGTGCACAGTACCCATGATTGAAATATACTGTAGTCATATTACAGTATTTTTTATGTCTTATAATTTCGTTTTTTGTTGGTACATACATAATTTGTTTCATTTTATTGCAACACTTAACATTTAACCATGGTGTTTTCACTCTGTTTCATTTTTATTTGCTTATCAATACACCTTTTTACATAACCAAATAAAATCAACAACGGTTGTGAAAATTTTGAAAACCATAAATAATTTTAACAGATAGTTTACCTATTTATTTTTCTCAAATTCTTACGGAATCCATGGTTAACCCATGAGCACGCAATCTTCACTTCAATAAATTTGGGGCAGAATTTATTGTACATAAATCTTGTAATCATATCAATGGATTTCAGTACTTTTTCTTTATCAACAGGCTATAGTAGACATTGCAAAAACATTTCCAATAAAAAATTTTCAGAATATAAAAAACCTACAATTTTGCAGAAAACAGAATCAAACAATTGTTGATTTTCAGATGGTTTTAAATGCATTCTAAGTCACAAAACCTAAAAATAGGCCATGTGTTATTGGTGATTGGCGCCTAACTAACACCGAGAACCCCCCCCCCCCACCCCCTCTTCCTAAAACCTGGCTACGCCACTGAGAATTTTGGCTGTGTATTTAATTTTTTTAAACAAATTGATAGAGAACAATGACATACTAAGCATAAAAAAATATTGTACTATATTTCAGCGGAATGCTCAGGTTGTCTCTGTTGGTGAAAAGTTTTCTTCTCCATGAAGGTTATCAAACAACTACCTCGTAAAACACACGATCAGCTTCATGGGGATCTAAAACATTAGTTAAAAAATAATTGATAAAAAATAATTAGATTAATTTTATTTTCGGTTTACACTGTTAAGCAAATTCAACAGTATGGTGAGCAGAAAATGGTGGGTATGAATTCCATTGTATGAATTCTTTGATGAAAAAATAAACGTTCGTAAAAATTATAAAGTCGTTTAATATCCCTGGATTATAATTAAAACTTTCTAATAAAAGTCGTACTGATTTTATCAAATTTTACTAATGTTTATTGTTAGTTCAATTTTGATGATATTTAAACTAAATGGTAGGTAATTAATTTGATATTTACCATGAGAATCAGAATTGAGAATCAATAAATAGATCTAGGAATATAGGTCTTTTTGAGTGGCAAATTTTTATATAAAATGATAATCTATAGGCTTAAAACGTATTAGTTTTTCTATCAAATGTAATAAAATATTTTTAAAAGTTAAAAGAATTGAAAGAATTTTCAAGTCTTTTTGCAAAGATTTCTTTATTATATGGCTACCTATTCGATATTTACATTTTGTAATAATAATTAAAATACAACCTTTTAATATGCTACTTTGTAAGCACGGTTTTGTTCATCCCTAATAGAACAAAAACTGATATAATAAAATCATTTTATGTTGCAACAAAATATAATAATTCTGAGTTCAACTATGCTATTTAAAATATCTATTACGATTGTACTTTGTTATTGGTATTGTTTCGAATGTTATGCACAGTCATATTGTGAGTTGACTAGCAAATCATAATTTTTCTGAATACCATGATTGTTTTGGGTGTACTTTTCCTTTTTCCTATGTAAAAATTACTTTACAGTATTTATTGTATTATAAATTTAAGAAAAAATAACTATTATATCAAATTATTAATGTATTTCAAATGATACATCCAGGTATCTAGCAGGGTCAACTTCAAGTAACAAGAAAAAACAATATATGTGACCTACCTTCAATTGCAATTAATCGTTTTTGTGTACCTAATACAATTTGACCATCAGCCTTTATATAAGACGATGCTTTATTGCCGAAAGACGGTGATCCATTAAAGGACGACACTCCAGACAAATCACGTGATGACAATCTTGATAAATCACGTGATGATAATCTTGATAAATCACGTGATGATAATCTTGATAAATCACGTGATGACAATCTTGATAAATCACGTGCTGGTTGCTTTGATAAATTATGACAACTTGAACGAAAGTCCGGTGAAGTAAGAATAGTGTCCGGACTACCCAAATCCAAGGCGTAGAGTGCAGTTGAAGGGTAACTTAAAAATATAATAAACATAAATTGATTCTATGTTTTATAGGGACATACGAGTATTTTAAATTTTTAAATGACTCAATCTCTCAATTTATTCTATATTGGCACATGCGTCTTTTAGGGAAAAAATAAAACGTTTTTCTTGGTTTTCTTGATTACACACAAAACGTCTACATTAACGATTCGATTTGAGTTGCAGACACAGCTTTGAGACTTCAATAGGAAATACTTTCGAGATTGATCGAATAATTTTGTTATAGTTGTGATAGTATTTGTCAGCGTTTAGAGATTAATTTTCTTAATAATATTAAGAAAATTAATAGATTTTTCCTAATACAAAAATATACATACTTACATATCATTGGAATTATTAAATAACTTTCTTCTCAGTTAAATGCATATATGTATATTTTTGTATAAGGAAAAATCTATCATATCAACGGTTTCTTTGGATTTCAAATGTGGTACATTTAGTCTACCAAATAGTATTTAGGATAATAAATATTTGTAGCATAATTATGTTCCACATAGAATAAATTCGATAGTCAAAAGTCACATTTGGAATCCAAATAAACCATTGATACGAACCACAAAGGTGTTTGATATGGTAGATTTTGCCTAGCAGTGTATGTATAAGTTTTAAAAAGTACCTACTGTAAAATTTTACTAATACATTCTAATGAAAGGTGGTAGAGCTATATCCTATATGCATTCAAGTGCCTATTTAGGTAAAGATTAATTGATAAATTTGTAACTTTTGATATACCTACATAAAGTTTTAACGTCTTGGTTTACATTTATAACAATTTTTAAAATATTATTGAATTTCAATCGAAACTTACCTATTCTGATTAACTAGACTTCGTTTTCGATTATTATCTTTTTGGTTACAACAGAAACAAGCCAGAAGGATCACCAAAAATGTAAGAATAATAAAACACAGAAGAGCCACTATTAATATGATCCTAATTGATATGTCAGGTAAATTGGAACCTAAAGAAAAAAAACAGCTGCAAAATATGTCTTGATGAACAAATTCTGTGAAAAATTTTACATTAATTCGACAAAAAATAACTTAATAATTAAATTTACAAGGAAAATATATTCAATTTTGACATAAATGAAATATGTAGGTATCTACATAAATATATAATTTATTATTACAAACCAAAATAATGGATAGTTTATCTACTACAAAAAACTGCCATAAGCTTTTTCGTACTCAATATTTTTCATGAAATTCTCATGTCTTGAGACTTTACCGAAATATCATTCAGAAATTTAATTATTAAATGAACTATGTGATTTTTTCTACAATTAGCTAATAATAATATTAATAACGAGACTACTTTTTAATTATCTATCTAGGTATAAGAATAGTAAAAATATTTCCTACCAGTCATTATTGAAAATAATTGTTCCTGACCAAATTGGTTTGAATCATTTCTAAATAAGTTGTCATCACTCAACATAATTGATTTTTTACTGTCACAAATTATATGATCAGATCAGAATATGTACAAGAAACCAATTATTACTCGTATATATGTATAATTGCCTGCATTTACATCATTTCCAAATTAAAAGTTGACTACAAATCATGTATAGCTAGGGTATTCTACATAATTTTTTTACTTTGATTCGATTCGCAAGTTATATTATCCGAACTAAGAAATGTTACCACATTTCGATACCTATAAGACATTTGCTATCCCAATATATACTGGTGAATCAAATATGAACATGATATTATAAGCGTATAACGTTGCCAGATTTTATACAAATGATCGATGCGATAAATATTTTTGAATGATACATATTATTAATCCCTGTTCAATTTCTACATTGAAATACCTACATATTATTTAAGAGGTCAAAATAACAGTGCTAATAATATCTGCTGATAGAGTTTCATACAATAAACATGAAGTTCCAAAAATAAAGGAGAGACATTGAACTTACTGTCAACTGCAAATTTTGTGGTCGAACAAATGTCACGTCTATTAATTAAACAATTAGAAAGACGATAATGCAAGCCAACTGGTTGGTCACTGACATCGATAGTTTGGGATTTGAGCAGTGGATCGAGGCAGTCTTTGATAACTTTCCAAGATTGTCCGAGATCACTGGATGCCTCTACACGAATGCAAAAGTTGCCTGGGGCTACAAATGATAACTGATTGCTTTGCACATCAATCGTTGCTTTAATGATTCTAGGTATCAGTAGATCTAAACATGTCAAAATATCAAAAATATCGCATGTTAAATATAAACAATAGAAACGTCATGGAATCTAAAAATAACGTACGATTTGGACACTATAATTTGTGACAAAATATCTGTGATTAACTAAATACAAAAATTATTTAGGTACCTAGAATAGTTTGGCCGAGCCGGTTCCCAAGGTCAAGCAATAAAAAATCTGTTTCAATTGTGCCGCGCATTCTGCACAAGCAAGGAGAGGAACAGCAAAAATCATCTCTATTCTCTTGTCTCCTTTCTATTCCTCACTCCATACATAATGTGACAACGGTCTTCTTCTGGTCCAGTGTTTGAGTGATAAAATTAATGAAAGAGTATGTTACAGTTTTGCAGGCGGGGCAAATGATGTATCCCTCTCTCTGAGGATGATGTGCTTTTTGGTTTTACTTACTGAATTAAAATTTCTTTTTGTATTGTAGGGGCAATGATGATTCATGTACAGCTTATGTAGTACTTGTATTGGTGTTTACTTGAAACATTAATATTGACAACAAGCAATCTTTTCTGTTTAATAGAGGGGCATCGGAAGCACATTGACATTGGTACGGCAGTATGTGCTGACTAGAGGTCCATCCAATGCCATTGGTATCAATTGTAAATGATTCCGCTCGCGCGTGATCCAAAGAGTAAAGCTCCCTCAGCAGAACAAATTGGGGAGCCTCCGAAAAAACCTCCAGTGTTTATGAGACGTACATTAGATCAGCGAACGAATATGCGGTTGGTGTTTAAATTCCAGCTGTCCCAATCAGCTAAGAACCGCTTTGAAGAGATCCAGAGACAAGCTGCGAGAACAATTTATAGATACTGTAGGGAAACTCGTGATGTGATATAGAAATGGAAGCTGGTGACCTAAAACAACCCTTTTCACCAAACAGTTGTCAAGAAGACGAAGATGAAACTCAAGAATGTGAGTGGTTGGAGGGAAATTGGTGAGAAAATTAGTCAAAATCTTGGATAACTCCCGGGAAAAGAAAATGTACTTGGAATAGGTATCTCTATCTGGAACGAGACAATAAAAGGGTGTGACGACGAGGAAAACATGGCAAATGAAATAGCGAACGACTACCTGACGAGCCTGCCACGTGCCGACACCGAATAATTTACGGATAGTTCATTTGCTAGCGTCATCATCTTTGGAGGCTGTGTCATTAAATGCTTTTGGGCAGATGGTTCTGAAGATAAGAATGCTCTTGTGAAATTGGGTTTTCATCTTGATTAGAACCAGGTAGCCTTGACATAGATTCAGTAACTAAGGTATCTCTTGGATTTGAGACAGAGAAAGAGAGAAATACTCTCAATAACAATTTCTCTGAGTGGTCCAGAAATCCTTTTTCTTGACAGACCCAACTGCCTAAGAAAGAGGCCATCCACGTGCACCAACTAAGAACTGGTAAGCGCCCTATTCTCAGAAAATTTATCCATAAGATCAGGAAAATTGAAGACCATTTATGCAAATACTGTGACGAAGGCGTGGCTCAGAGGATCACCAGTTGATCGAATGCCCACACTGGGTTAAAGACACAAGAGCTCTTACCAAATTTTCAAGAATCACAAAACACTGATTGATTTCCTGTGTCGCATCTAGTGTTTATGGCGTCCAGGCGTTTTAAAAATTAATTTCAGTGTTTCTCATTTTATCTGAATCAAAGCGCTTTTTATTGCCTGAAAAAGGCCCCCCACCAATCATTTCAAACTCCGCCACTTCATATCTAGTCTCTTGAAAATATTGGCGGACCATCTCAGACGCCCCTGTATCAATAGATATCTGAAGTCTTGACTGAACACTAAAAAATGTCTTACTTTTTGTGGCATGAAAAATCTTTGATGAGCTATTGCTTGAATTAACTGAGTTGATTCCAACTACGGTTATCGAGTAATTTCTATTAGGCCAAAGACCTAAATAATATTGGAAGAAACATAAAATAACTATTAGCAATAGGACTTTAATAAGGTCATCTTATTATACATGTAAAAAATTATTCATTATAGTGAAATTATTACCATTTGTTTTAAATTAGTAAAGTTCTATCTTGAGATATTTTAAAAAGCTTGGATAAATAAAACCATATTATAGAACTATATTTTGAGTAATTAAGCATTTTCAGTTTGATGATTGAGGAACAAAATATGTAGTAAAATTTACCTGTTATGTTAGCTGTAGTGGTTGGTGTTTGAAGTTCAAGTATTTCTGACTTTTTTTCAGCTATTTCACTATACATCACTTTAAAATTTTGTTTTAATCCGCCATCAAATCCTGGAATCCATTTAATTAAAATGGACGACCAAGTTGAAGATAAAATGGACAAATTAAATGGAGACTCCGGAGCAGCTATGAAACATAATGAAAGAAAATATATAAATAAAACATAGTTATATTTTATGTGCTGCCCTAAAACCTTGCACTATTGAGATTTCCCAATATGCCTACAACATCTCTAGGAAAATTCAGCAATCTTTTGAAACATCCATGTTCATAGTTTGTTTTATTGTGTACTCAAATACATATATAATGTTAGGAGAATGAACTCTATAAATATTCAAATTTATGTACCCTGAAGACTTGCCCAGAAACCATAAAGTCCCGAGGTTCGGTTCCCTACCAGTAAGGACAAAACAGGTCGTATAATACGGTTGGAATGCCTGTTGCTGATGGTTAATTTATAAATATATAATTTTGTAACAAACTCTGGAGAAATAATCAAAATATATTTAAAATAAGAAACCATCAACTTTAAACATTTCTCAGTCATCTTTGTTAATATTTACGATAGAACGTCAATCTAATTTATAAAATTACGGCTTTCAAGTTACTGTATAGTCATAACAAAAAGTTTACTAACTTTGCCACTGAAGATTAACTATATGACTAGCGGAACCTTCTGAATTTGTAGCTTGACACATATATTGCCCTAGTATGCTAGCACCAACGGGACCAATTTCCAACCAAGCTTGATAGTTGTTACCTCCAGGAATCTCTTCAACACCAAATCGATAACCAATTGTCTCATTTCCTAACACCATTCCAGATAAAGTTACTTGTAAATTCTTGTCTTTGAATATCCAAACAACGTTAGGGGCCGGGTTTGCCAAAATTGAACAGCGAATCATACATCGAGCTTCAAAAGGCGAAACCGCAAATCTGTCAAGTTCAGTTTTGTTTATAATTGGTAAAACTGGATAATAAAAATTAACGGAGATATAAAATAACAAAATTAGTTTCTAAAATACCTGTTTCGATTTATTTTGTTTCTGACATTTTCACAGTTTGAAAGAAATAAAGTAAGATCGAAATAAACTTAAAACAAGAGCATTCTCACATTTAATATTAAGTTCCATTTTCGAGGTAATGTTTCCCACTGAATTAATTGCATGACAAGCAAAGATAGCACTGTCTTGCACAATCAAATTCGTTCGCCGGGCTGAACCTTCCCAAAGTAATAATCCAGTTACTTCCCAACTATAAGAATCTACCTAGTAACATGTTAATACAATAGAAAAATCTTATAAATGAAAAACTTAAACATTCGGAAAAAAACAGCTTTTGATCTTTTCATTGTAGGGAAATTCTAAATTAATATTTGTTAATTTAATGGAAAAATCTTTAAAATTAACATTTTACAATTGTATAATTTTTATGTAAATTGCAAATGGTTTCTGCTAAAACAATTTAAATTTTAAAATAGTTAAAAGTTCTAATACGACATATGTACATTGATATTTTAATTTAGTGTTTCTGATTTCTTTAAATTATTTATTTTTTAAATTATTTATGATACAAAAATATGAAATGTAATAATTTTTCGACTTTTAATTAATTTGGCAAAAACATACAATAATCCATGAAACTCGTCGTGTATAATAAAGTTCAATAGTTTCAGAATTTTGGGCAACGTTGTCTTCAAATATAGAAATGTTATTTCGTGTCCAAATTAGTGTAGGTCTGGGCCGACCTCGAACTGCACATGTAACTCGAAAAGCATTTCCTATAGGTTGCGAAAGGCGTAAAGTCAACCGCGACTCTTCTGAAAGATCCTTTATAAAGGTTGGCTTTTCTAAAGTAAAACATGTATTGTCAAATCATTGCAAATTATATATTTTTTAAACCGCAGGGCATAAAATATTTACATAATAATGGATTTCTTATTGAAAGTTTTAAAAAATGCGATCCTGTCTTGTTGCATCAATCAATAAATATAAAATCTAAATAAACAAAATGTTTAAAATGTAGAATAGTACCTTGTACATGAATGACAATACTGGCAGATGGTCCGATGCCAATTATATTACTGGGGGTACATTTAAACACAGCATTATGATGTAGTTTAGCAGCAGCAACTAAATATGATTCGTTTTTTGAAAGAATTCTTCCTGTCATTTGATTCGTCCAAACAAAATTTGGTTCTGGAAGACCTGGAACTATAAAAATAAACTATAGTGTTACAGCCACTAATTATTATTATAACATGTTAATCAATCAACATATAAGACAAAAATAAAGCATTCACATTTTTTCTACATAATTATATCCTATGTATTATTTATTTCCAAAAAAAGAAATGAAAACATAGCTTAAAAATTTAATTATATTGGGTGTTAACATTTGTACTGTTCATAAGAAAGGAACAGTTTAAAGAGATAAACATTAATTTTATTATACTTTTGTTTCTTCTAAACAACTTAATTGCTTTTAGATATTAACTTACGAGCATAACTACCACTCTGAATAAAATCCGACAGATATCGATTGAAAAATTGTATATGAAATAAGTGTTTTAAAAAACCTATGAATGCTGCAAAATATTTTTTAAAATCAAAAACTGTCTTTTTAGTATCCTAAGTTAAGAGCTGTGTATTTTTCAACAACACAAATATTTTAATCCCATACAGTACCTAATGTTTGCACAATACAGTGTTTGATAGAACAATTGTCGGAAAATTTTGGAATTTTATTTAGCTTGCTTACATGGTTCATTTGCAGAGCACTTGAGTTCAAAGTTTTGCCCAATCAAAATGGTATCACTGGGATTGGCTGAAATAATGGGGATTGAAGGTGTGTCTAAAAGAAAAGAAATATATAGGCTATACCGAAAACCTTCCAAACCTTATGGAAATTTTCAACTCTATGGAAAGTTATCTATTTATTGTATGTATATATCAATAATCTGCGTTATGTAGATGACACAGCCCTCCTTACAGAAACAGAAGAAGATCTCCAGAAAATTGTGGATGAAGCCGCCAAAAACAGTGAAAACAAAGGCGTGAAAATGAATGTAAGAAAGACGAAAACAATGCTGATAGCAAG
>JAUYWI010009231.1:0-19258 GCA_034780595.1 Parotoplana pacifica
AATTCCCGGTTTTTCCCGGCCTCGGACACCCTGCAAGTAGTCCCGAGCAGTCCCCTCACCCAAGTAGTCCCAAGTAGTATTTTTTTTATTTTTGTATGTTTCCTGCAGTAAAGATTTCATTTTACATATTGCTTAGTATAATTAAAGCACAAACTTAATGTAAAATGTTTTAACCTATTTAAAGCACATCTTGCTAATAATTACATATTTATTAAGCTCATGTGTATTTCTCATGTAACAGTACACTTTTATCTGAAGTCTGTACCAGCTATATAGTCGAGCTACTATTACCTAGTTAGGTAATGCAATATGAATTGCTTGTCACACTGAAGAGGATGCCTTACATTTCACAATTTCATTTTAAACATCTCTAGATATTTTGTTGAAATTAAAATACCTACAATTTATTTGTTTGTTTACTTTTTTAGAAATACATAGATTTGTTGAAGTATCGACAAAAAGTGGGAAACCCTTCGAATAGGTTACCTAAATAAATTCGTTACTGTTGTTCTTAATGTAGAATTCATGTCAACAGCAAAAGAGCAAAAGTGTTGTCTGTCATAGAATTAATTGCATTATTTATCAGCAGTGTTTGATTAATTTGAACTATTAAATAAAATATGGCTATAATCTATGTTTAGTAAAAGCTTAATACTGAAAGTCGTGTAGCAGTTGTATGCTTAATTTTGGAATATTAAATAATACATTGCTTTAGAAATTTAGCTGACACACATTTATTGACGGATCTCACAAAGCTGTGAATACACACGTAACATAAAAAATGCAATTTATAATTAGGTATGAGGTCTTGAGAACATTTACGCACCGATTTTGAAGTCGGATTTTTTTACAAACAGTAGAAAAAGGGGGATCTCGACATCCGGTTTCGGTACACGGATCTGATCTTGCGTGCCATACGCGTATGGCAGTGTATGTATAACTAATCTTTAACTAGGTCTCTGGAACATTATGTTAAATTGATTTTATACAGAAAATTTAGGAAGCTACTCTGCATCCGTCGAGAATTAAATTGATAGAATAAAAAAATAAATAAACACGACAAAATTGAAAGTAACGACTTTTTTTTACTATCCAACGCTTTCCCTACTAAGAACTTTCTATAAAACTGGCATGACAATAAGTTATAAATTGTTATCAATCCAATTAAGAAATAATACATGAACAACAAGCGACATATTAGGCATTCTATAAATGCACGGAAGTCACGTACTCATCTACAAAACTAAATTATGTAGCTATCTGTCGATATACTATTAAAAACTACATGTCTAATTAAATAAAACATTGAGGAAAGCGCAAAAATCGATTTAACAATCTCAATAATTCAGACCATTTGCGTCAATATCTCCATAGTACAATTATGTCTATCGCACATAACTAAGGATTATTTGAAGTAATGGCTAATTTTGTTTGGTTATGTTTTTATTCGATGTGATGTTGGAGTCATAAAATATCGGGAATGAGCAAAAAGCAAAGGGTGACACAATTGCTCGCGAAAAGCTTTCAAAATCAACTACTGTTAGTTTTCATTAAACATTTATTTCTTACAAAACAGTAGATTTAAAAAAATAGCTCATTTACTTTTTGTGTGTCTTGAGTCACTCTGTAAACTGTAAATCTATTTTGTCCCTCTAGTGCAAGTAGTAGAAGTTGTAAAATAAGAATTATATAATAAAATTTAATAAATTATCGATTACCAACCCTGAATGCATCAATCAGTCTAAAAACCAGTAAAACCCAAACCAGCTCGATTTCTATGGTCTATCATCCTGTCCCGATGTGGTACATACCATTGGTGGTGAGAGTGGGTGCAGTCACGTGATGCTCGAAATTGGGGTTCAGTTTGACGGCAGTGCCATAGGCGGATAGGAGGACCACATCCTCACAGATGCAGCTCTCCTCCCGATAACCGATGACACTTGTACAGTTGAGCGTCTTCATATGGGAGCGCACTTCGGTACGCAGTTCATTCCACCAGGAATCACGGGTATCACTTTCTTCAAGACCTGCAATTGATGAGAGAACAAGTTTAGTCCATGGGCTGATCTGGGGCTCCAATTCCTGGACGCAAAGGGAGCCAGTTTTGATCATTACAACATGTAGAAAATTAGAGAACAGCACAGATTTACATCGGGTGGGATCGCGAGGAACAAATAAGGAAGCACTCATGGGGTCGGCGGTCCTTCCAGAATGTTTTTCTATTGACCATTTAAATACATTCTTCTGCTTTCCAAGTCTCCTTTTTTAATTTCGCTTGAAATCCTTAAATTTCTAACAACCTACACCACCCCCCCCTTCAAATTTGATTTGTATGCCATTTTTGGAATAATCAAAATTGTGATCTCAGAGCCTCCTGAGTGGTAACCCATTTTCCATCAATGTCTGCCAGAAAATAAAACACGGTAACTTAGTTGTTCTTTGATGGGTAAGGAACAAATTCAGATAATACCAGTGTTGTTGGAATCCTGGACTCGACCCTTAAAATTCTGAATGCGTCTATCAAAAAATATGTGCATCATTTGATCGTTAATTCAAAAATTCAAGAAAAAATAACAATTTCAGCTATTAGTTTGTTTTCCCATTGGCTTCTTACATATGTAAGAAGAAATCATTGCCCCATGCATCTTCGGTTCCCTCAAATATACAGCGAGCCTTTTGATAGACACAGTGAAGTCCAAGTACACCACCAATAGGTGAATGATCCTCAATATCGCATCAAGTGGTGTCTTCCCACAAACGTAGGTAGATCGTCAATTGCACAATAAAATCCTTCATCTAATTAGCGATATTAAAACAACAAATTTGGTACACCATCTAATAAAGCAAGCTGAAATGTCTAACATGTCTAGTAGTTCTCAGTATCAGACTAGCTAATGAGAGTAAAGTTGACAATTAAATTAGATAATTTTCAATTGTACTGAAGATTAGATAATTCAAAAAGCCCGCCGACAGCTAGTATCGATTTTCAATCACACTTAGAAATTCAATAACACCATTTCCACTGTAGTTTACAAAATGTTTTAAAACAATTTTTCCTATTCCAACAAAAACAATCGAGTTTGCTCATCCTAATAATATTAGTTTTACTCTTAATTCGTACTTTGGCATGGGAAAAAATTAATCAGCTTAAAGTAAAGAAAGAAAGATACAAGGATGCACATTTTTGTTTTTGTTTTTTTCGACTCAAGAATTCCTGAATCCATTTCACACATAAAATATCACAGAATGAGTCTGTCATCTTCAGAGCCATCATCAATCTTCCCAGTTTATACAGAATATTTCTTTTAAAACTTGCACAACATTAATTGATGAACATGCTGGTTCTGAACTATAAACAGAAAATCAATGGAGGATGCTCCAAAACTTTTTTGTTTGTAATAACAACACTGTCGGATAACCAAAGTTTCTTGTGCATTGAACCATTTATAATTTATGTAATTTATCTGATATTCCCAGAAATATGCCTACATCACCATCCACACACGGATAAACTGTTTAAAGCGACTCAGAAAAGTTTGAAATTGCCACTAATTAAGTAATTCATCACCATCTCTTCACTACAAATATAGACCAAAACATCAAATAGACACTCATAAATCATAATTAATGTAAAGGTCACATTTTATAAATAAGAATAAAAACTAAATATTTTAAAAATTATTTTGATTTTGCATAGCATAACCGATCATACAACAAAAGCAAAGCATTCTAATGCAGAGATAAAAAAAACTGATGACATTAAGCATGTAAGATTCAGGTGTAGTTAAAATGACAAAAGTCAGTTCCTTTCTAAGCAGATAATAGCAGCGGTCAATTGGTATCCCTGGTAGCCGTACATTATGAAAAATTAATATTTTTCACATGTACATAATGTACCACCAGGGGACGACCAATCATAATTATGCATACTGATGGCTTATTTACTTGAGAGTTTATAGTGAGAAAGGAGATTGATAGGTTTAGAATTATGTAGTAATATGTTTTAAAATTAATTTCCTATTCGATCATACTAATAGCCCAGTTTCCACATTTTATGCTACTTTGCAAGGTTAAAGATAATTATTATGTTAAGTATCGAAACACAGACAAACGTTTCCTCTCTGCTAAATATTTAACAAAAATAGCAATTATGGGCTGGCTAGCTGGATTGAAACTCAATAACGCAATTCGCAGCGGCACATTCCTACCTGGGTTGTGAATCTTGTCGAGTAGTTTGACACATTTGGCGGAAACCACACTGCCATAGTTCTGGATGAAACCCAGTGGTGGTTGACATAGAGTGAGGAAGGGGAACTCCTGTAATGCCAAACACAACAATAACATGCTAGAAAATGGCAGGTAACCATAGCAATTATATTCCCCATTAAAATGCCTATCATTAGTTTTATTATTGTTTTGAAGACATTTTTTCCTAAACAAGTAACTGTGAAATAAAAAAAAATACAAAACTAAAAACACATCTTCCCAACAAATTCTTCTAAAATAGAAATTTATTGTCAATGTGTTAGAGTATCAAGTCCACATTCAACTGATATAAGACAAGTGAAGCCATTTCTATTTTGGAGGATAGAATTGACCTGTACAGCTAGGTAAATAAAATACAAAGTTTCAATTACACTGACTAATAGATTCCACTACTTTCGTGTTTTACAGTTAATCCATTTATTAGTTAATTATACGTAATATGTATTTTCGTTAAAAACAAAGTTTGAAAATAAAACCTGAAGCTAACATCCAATTACTAGTAGTCTATCTTAATTTTGGAGCTAACACTAACATCCAATTACTAGTAGTCTAGATTAAGTCTGCAGCTAACAGCCATTAATAACAGTCTAGATTAAGTCTGCAGCTAACAGCCATTAATAACAGTCTAGATTAAGTCTGCAGCTAACAGCCAAATAATAACAGTCGAGATAAAGTCTGCAGCTTACAGCAAATTTCTACTGACCTTGAATAAATCAAATTACTTACAACGTAATCCATAGACTTGGCATTGTTCAATGGAGCAACCGGAAATCGCAGCGATTTAGCAAAACCTGTAGATAATTTATGTAGAATGAAACGGAGTCTACTGTTATACATAATAAAATAGTTTTGTTAATCTCTTTTGTTAGATAAAAATCAGATTAGTTGTCATTAGTAACAGGGTATTGCATAAGTTACTACGTTTCAAATATCCACAGATTTTTAAGTCACAGATCATAGATATATTTTCTACAGGGTGTGTAAAAAAAACGCAATCGGGATAGAAATAGACAATATTGGCACATAATGCTTTGCATAATATTCCTGCTTAAAAAAACTATTTTATATTTATATATTTAATAAATTGTTTTTTGTTTGCGCTTTTTATGACACACCCTGTAATTTAATACTGTTCCTAAATTTCTTTGAATTAGCATTTATATTTTAAAATATTGAAATACTTTTTTACCAAATAGTTAGCGAATACTCCATCAATTTTTGAGTGCATGATCTTTGTTTTACATTGCAAGTGGTTAAGAGCCATCAGGACATGAAATAGGTTAAAAACCGAGATTTATGTGATCTTACATCTGCTGACAATGTCTTGTGTTGTGTGGGGGGGGTATCAAGAATTCAGTAAAAAGAAAGAATCCAGTCAATAAAGAAGCTTTAAATCAAGCCGTGAGAGAAACATTTGACAAAGTTGACTGCAATCAATCCACTGACAATCATATCGACGCCTGTCACTTTGTATGGTATTGGGGGGGGGGGTGCTCCAAAGTCGATCCTTATGGTAAATAATTGTTCGTATTCTTACTAGAAATAAATTTTTAGTATCATACTTGATCTTTGTTTGTTATTTTTATCGTGTAATTAAAATAATCAGTTGCAACAAACTAGCATTTAGGTCGTATCTCAAAAAAACTACATCACATCTATTTAGATACATTTTTCAGAAAAAAAGGAGGGCTTGGCCTGTTCTACAATCAATGTGAAAAGAAGCTATCGCTTCACTTGCATCATGAATATTTTTTTGGAGAAATTTAGGTTGTTTTGGCATTTTTAGCACTTTTTTGACAAAGTAATTTTAACTTTGAGGCTGTATAGCTCTAAAACTACAAAACCGATCTCATTGGAAAGGGCAATTTGATATCTACAAAATAATGTCAGAAGTATGCTACGGTTTTAAACTATTCAATCACTCCTATTTTAAAATTTTCGTTTAGTCGGACACCACTTGGGGTTAAACCAAAATCTCGAATTTGCTCAAATTACATATTTTGGTAGGTAATTGATCAGAGATGATCCTTTTATATATTTCACCAAACTTGCACTTTGCTTTTAGATATTTTTGGGGAAAAGGCAAGAACTACTTAAACTTGGGAAAAGGTTAAGTTGACCCTCCAAAAAACGAGAATTTTAATTCTGATTCCAATTTGTTCAAACCAGGATAAATTAAATTATGGCAAAGACATACTTGACCAAAATTAGAAGATTAAACATGGAACTCATATTCATGTAAAATATAAACTTGTCAAGATTGGACCTTTGGTTTGATTGATTTCTTTCTAAAAATAAACATGCTTCCCTCTGAAAATCGGTATTTTCTTCATGAAAATGAGATCAATGGATCTTGTCGATGGATTTCGGAAATTTAAGTCTTTTATAACCTAAAGAATTTTGTCTATTCATATTTTGAAATAACTATTGGATGAAACTTTTGCATCGAATGCTATTTCCGTTTTTTCTTGCACGTAGAAACACGTATCTAACCAGCCGATTTCTATAGATAAAAGTCGGTGATCTAGCTAGTCGAGAGAAATGCAGCCTAAACCAGAAAGAAAGAAGGTGACTGTTTTTAATTGATCAGGTCAATATAATTGGTTTAAATTGCTTCATTTCCTCTACATTAGGTTATATGTAAACTGACGAATGTTTATCATTAATATCAAAATGGAGACATTTGCTCTTAGATTTATTTTTAAAATAGCTACAGAAGGAACATTTGCTAGGTATTTTAAATCAAAATAAATGAAAACAGTTCATTGAAATGTAATGAATGATTAGGCCTAGTATCAAATGTAATGTGAAGTTATGTTGTTTAAATTAAGATTCGCTTTCTAAATCAAAATAAATGGGAAACAATTCATTGTAAAAAAACGGAAACAAGAGAAAGTAAAAAACAGTTTTTTAACAGGAATGGATGATCAAAGCGCAAAAAAGAACGAAATCAAGGTTTTTAACGTGTTTTGTATATTGAAATGGTCCAAGATGATTAACTAATAAGTATATCAATGATTTATTTACAAATTCATGGTTTTATCGTTCTATTTATAAATGAAACTGAAGTTAGTCTAAATATAGCATTGATATACTTATCTACTAATTAACTTTAACCATATCAAATATACAAAACAATACAAATCCTTGCTTCTGTTCTTTTTTTTGCGTTTTGATCATCCATTAGGTACCAATTCATATATTCCTTTAAAAATATTGTTTTTATAAATTTACCAAATACATAAAGTATGTAACTCAAAAATCTGTTTTAATTTGAAGCTATGTATGTAGAACTTATGAAACACCTTATATTTGGTTTAAAACGGCTAAATAAATTCATATTATGTATCTCAGTATAGGTGATGATAGTATCATATTGGTTGTACACAAACTAGCCGACAAAATTTGATTTAATTTACTTAAATAAATTAGCGTATAACCTCTTACTTTGCCTAATTACATAAACCTCTTAGAGAAAATAATATTTTATATATATTATGCTTCAAATGATTAAAAAATGTGAATTACAATTATTCAAATAAGATTTAGTTTTAAAGCATCTTAGACATTTTGATACCATAGCGATTTCTCTGTCCAAAAAGTATGCCACCTACACTCCGTCCACAAAGATCGTATAAATTAGAAACAGTTTTATAAATGAAAATAATAAATAATTACAGATAAAATCAGTGAAAAAATAGTTATAGAAATCCCAAATGAGCAGATAGTGTTTAGTATCTTAAAAAGAATAAAAACACAAATAAACATAATTCACTGCATAATTATCAAAATAGTGTCAGTATTATGTGTGAATATAAAATATTAATACTAAATGTGATGGGGAAAAAACAGCAGAATTCAAAGTGGTCAATGTCACTAAATGAACTAAGTCATTGATTTTTTCGTCATATAAGAATTTTTCTGAATACTTCAAGATTACAAAAAATCGATTATAAATAGATGTACTTTGAACCCAAATTATTGAAGTCCGAATAACAGCCTTTTATAAATATAGTTTATTATTATTTTTCTAAGCTAAGTATTTACATAAAACAATTGAGGAAATTTCTATTTGTTGGCCGTTACAAATTTCATTTCAAACTATCACAACTAGCGTAAAAACGTTGCTATACATATCACAAATTGTTTCTATCATAGAATGAAGGATTTGCATAAGATCCTCCAACGCATAGCATACAATGTGTGTAAAATCCAAGGTAGTGCACAATTCAAACAAACTATGTCTATAAGTTGGGCCAAACACTTAAAAACCAGAGTTTATTCCTCCATAAAAATCTGATTTTCAAGCTCAAAATGGCCATTGATATTATCTGATAACTTTTGAAAATTCTTATTAATATAATGTTCTTTTTCAGTTATTGAATTCAACCAGTAAAACTTTCCTTTAAAGCAAACAATATCCCTAAATAGCCGAACCAGTACTGATAATTTTATTAATCAGCTTCGTTCTTAAAACCTTAAGGGTTATGCATAAAAATTAGCTTAAAACTAAAATTTAAAAACTTCACAAACTTCTATGCGCACTTCTTTTGTAAATTTTGTTGTATAATTTAGGGGAAAAATTCAAAGAAATAACATTAGAAGCTTAAAATTATTTTATGCATAAGCTAGCATTAGCCTACGCTAACGTTTTTATGCAAATAACGCTAAAAACGTTGCTCTGTCAAACAGCAGCTAAATGAAAAATATTGTTTTCTTTTCATTGGAAAGAATGTTCTTAACTAATAGCAAAAAGTCTTGATTCTATTTACTATCAAATTTGTGATAATACGTTAATTAGATTCTATACAGTCCCGGTCACTTTCTAAAATATGTGGGACATGTGCTGACGTTGAAGGGCTGTACCTCCTCTTCGGCGGATATAACATTGCTGTAGATTGACAACATAGCGGATGAGTCCCCTGTCCACTAGGGTGCCAGTCTACAGCAGCGTTACGTCCGCCGAAGAGGAGGTACAGCCCTTCAACATCAGCACATTCGTCCCATCTATTTTTAGACGTGGGCGTTGGAAGGACCGGGGCTGTATCATATTGGTTTTGCTAAATTTCAGACAACAACGATGTCAGATTTGATTTGAAAAGAAGAAAACACACAAGATGAAACATATAAACAGAAGAAGAGGCACTGCCTGTGATAGTGTGTGCTGATTGGCGCCTGCTCCTACCTCTGACGTAAGCATTGCCCATACCAACACTGCGACTGCGGTGCGCCCTCCAAACCGCCGACATCATACTAGCGGACCTGGGCGGAGGAGAGTTGGGATCACAAACTTACAGAGGAAAAAGAAAATGAATCAAAATATATCAAATACGAGGTTAGAGCCAATCCTCAACAGATGCAAAAATCGTTGACAGTGACCCCAACAGCTACTAAAAGGTTAAGAGTTATTGGATGGAAGATTTAGAAAATGGACAGGAGTGTAAATTACAATAACCACACAAAATAGTGAAAACAAACAGAAATTATGATCATATAATAATTATAAATCAAACTATGCGTAATCAAGTTCTCGATTTATGATCAGTAACAGACAGGATAGCTAAGATTGACACCAATTGACAACTAGGAATGCCATCGATGCCATTAATTGTTAAGATGGCACAAAAAACTGTACACATACTGCCACAAAATAGTCTGATTTTCAAGGAGAGTTACAAGATAATAATTTTAGGTAGGCATAAGAAAACAACTTTTGAATAAATGCTAATGAAGTCCTTTGTGGTGTCTCAGTAGTAAAATGATTTAGTGCCGAAAGATACAAAACAAACAAAAATGTCCTTTGCTTAATGTAAACAACATAATTCAAAGGAAGAACACAAAATACAAAATTAAGCAGAAATGTTTAAAGTATCGTCGGAGGGGTGCTCACCTTTGGCGGCTTCATCTACGGGAGAGGCGGACACGGGAGACTCTGTATCTGAATGGTCGAACTGTACGGGGGGGCTGGAAATAAAGCAACCAGAGCAAAATACATTTCTAAAACGTTTCACTAAGACTTTATCAGAATACGGATGTTGGCACCTAATAAAAACAAAAAATATTCATTTCTTTAAATCCCAAAATGTCGGTGTGCAACATTCAAGAAATTGCTTCTGTCAAACTCATCCACTGTCAAAATTGTAAATTGCTTTTTTTACCATCAATTATAAATAAAACAAAAGGCAGATTTATCGGTGGTATATTGCGACATCGAATTTGTACAAACCAATGTTGATTAGGCAATGCCATTTTTCGGTAACAAGAATTTTAATCAATAAATTTGGGCCATAGAAAACAAAGAATAATTGTCAATACCTAAAAATAACCTACATCATCTAACAATGGATTCAATATTTCATCAGAATACCTGCAGTTGTCTACTTAATTAAAGAAAAACAAACTACAAAAACAGACATTTTAAAAGTCGTTCAGTCTAATTTGCAGAAAGCAAAATTTGAAACGGTCAAAGCTACTTTGAGGATAAACATGAGAGTATTTCTAAAACAATTTTTAAAAAACATCTTTTAGACATAATAATAGCTGGCTTCCTTTCGTAAACCTACGAATCTTGTATTTCTATGAATGATCTATGCATTTTAAAAACAAGTTTCACAATCTATCATACTCAGTTACAAAACAATTATCCTCTGTCAAAGCAAATACTTCTAAAACAATACCTACACTGTGCTTGCTACTTGCCATCTTGGATGAATTTCAAAATGTATAGATCTTTATTGATTTCTTGCTTTACGAATTTTTGCTTTTATTGTAACGAGCTGTTATTAATTATTACTAAGTAAAAGCTTTTGCAATACTTCCCCGATAAACTATAATAATTTATTAGATGTAATCTCAAGTAACTAAAGAAGTCAGAGCACTTGAATTTACAATATTATGAAAACTAAACATCTATCCAGCCATGTCGATTTCATAATATCAGGAGAAATTCGTGTAAACTTGGAATAGAGCAAGAATTCATATCTTTAATTAGAAAGTAGAAATAGATTTGCAACTCACACAATATTACTGAGCATAGTTAAGAGTTTGTACATAAAAATATGCAGATCTCTCTATGATTAAATGAATATGTACATTTCTAGAATGAACTGTCTCAAAAGAGGCATCTTGTCGGGATCATTTTTGAATTTAGTGATAATAACTTTTTACAAAATTAATTTCAGATGTTTTTCATGTTTTTAGATTATAAAATGTGGATAGAGTCACATTGGGTAAGTATGCACCAAATGATTGAATATATTTCAATTTCCTTGCGAATGCATAAAACGACCTGCATACTTGACACTAACAAGAGAAAAGCATCTAGCCTCTGTTGTATAGAAAACATTATCGTCAGAGAAAAAGAATCTTATAACACTCCAAGACAACCTAAATATGAATGAATGTGGCTTTTGTTGCTGCATATTATAAAAAGTGATCTTTAACAATGCATCAGGTTTTAAAAGTAAAATATATAAATAATTAATACTTTGTATTGAACACAAAAAAAACTATAATGATTGTACAAACAATTAATGTTGTCAAACTAAAAATATATAAAATGAAGGAAAATGGTCGAATTCTGGTGCCTGTTGTTGTCTGGCGGGCTTCGGATCAGCTGTGATCCAAGCTGCAACATCGAGCGATGTTATCAAAGTATCTAATAGCTCTCTTAACTGTGATCCGCTAATTAAATGCTAATTCGCAAATACTACTTTTTAGTAGTATCTGTACTCCGCGATCACCTTGGGAGGCAGCATATATTAATCGCTGGTGACAATCTCTTCACGGTCATTTGGCTAAGACCGGCTCCCTTGGGGACACTTAAAGTGAGTCACGACCGGGGCTCGAACCGGGTACCTCACGATCCGCAGTCCAGCGCGCTACCCATTCGGTTACCGGCTGGTCTCTTATTTTACCTTTCCTTTATGTAACAAATCACATGAAGCATTCTCTTTCAACATGGTTAACAATAGATATAAAATGAAGCCATGTCGGTAAAATAAATGTTTTCTGTTTGGCGTCAACCATAGAAGTCGCAATCTAAAATCCATTAGCTATCTATATAAAACAGCCATCACTGAGTCTGATATGCCGTTATTCTTTTTATTTAAATAATATTTACATATTATGATCCAAAAAACAACTCACAAAATGACAGAAGGTTTCTAGCTGCGCATTAAATACTCTCAAGAGAGCCAATCTACATCAATATCAAACAAACTAGAGAAAAATAATATGTATCAAAACTTAAGTACAAAATTTAATAGAGAATTGAATAAAACTTTTTTTTTAAATCGATCAAATTATAGTAGACACCTACACACACCATGGCAGATCTATTTTAATTACCAACCAAATAGAAGTAGCTGACATAAATTTATAAGATGATATAAATAAAGTTATTATGTGGTCGTATAAGTACCTAACTCTTTATCGATAAAAATAAATAAAACTTCAAGAAAAATTGGTTGAATAACATCCAAAAGAGTAAACAGAACCACGAGTATGTACGTTGTACAAAAGGGGCATTTTTAGAAATGATGTGCCATAAGACAGAGGTACACTGGGCCAGGCAAGACGCCTTAGTTCAATTTGTGAATAATAAATAAATATGCACATTTCAAAACTGTTAAAAATCAGGTATGTGCCCTCTAAATGAATATATTGCAACAGGTTTTTCTTGTCTTTTACTACAGGCTCTCTATTTCTCCATAAATTGATCTAAGTCAGGTCCAGGTGTAAATAAGCAGATTAGATCCGGAACATGCAAAGGAAGACAGAGAGGTAGCAGACACAGTGAATATGAAGGACACAATTTGCATTCAAAGAAGTACTAGGAATGCTGTGAGTGGCTTTAGAAAAGATTAAGAAATGTTTCCTATCAGACATTTAAATAATAACAAACATTATACACAACTTGCCAGAGCAAAAATAGAGATGTTTGTAAATAAAAAAATTAAACAATTAAAACAATATTATTGGGTAAATAGGTAATCAACAACTTACCTAGCACAATCTCAGTTAAAAATTTAGAAAATTAAAACCACTTGAGATACGTATACATAATAGGCTGTATCCAGTAAATGCACTTCGAAATTATTAAAGTTCGATTCAATTACTACATTGGATGAAGTAAAATTCATCTTCAACTATTCAATAGACAGAGGACTGTGTGATTATTGCAGAAGAAAATTGAGGGTTAGATAATTTGATAGATACTTAGTAACAGTTTTATTAATTAAAATGCGTCATCACAAATACTTTTATGAATACCTTAATCTTTTCCAGAAATACTATTAGATACCAAAAAATAATTTGTTTGACATATAACTTGTGGTTATTGAAATGAAAATACCTTTACTGGATTCACCCCGTCCATACATAAAAGTCAGCAGTGCATGGTCTATTACGTCGTGCAAGACATTCGGAACATACATAGATGGACTGAAAGACGTCATGAAAATGACGTCATCATTGTCAAAAGTGGTGTAAAGAAGATGTAATAAGGGATACACACAGAATACGAACAATTAACAATTACTTGAAATAGGCCATCAAGGCAATGCTACTCTTTCGACGACCGCTAGAACATAAAAGAAAATTCATATCAATATTTTTTTAAATATCGCATGTAAGTTTAGTGCGGTAATCCTCAATTATGGAAATTGAAGATCGATAGGACATCCGGGAACTAAACAGAGTGAAAGAAATGGTTCTTTCTAAGGAGCATCTATAAAGAGGACACAAGATAGAAAACGGATTACCCAGGTTCTGGAAAGAACACCCACGTGTTCAGTTTGTCGGTAACGCAATCAATAAAACAGGCTTCAGTCACCCATAAATTAATTGATAAAAAGGATCATGAAATGATTAAGGTGGCCAGCTGTCCCTGGTAATAGGAATTAAGTGACCTAAAGACCTAATGATTGCAATCCATAGTATAAGTGGGAAAATTATATTTTGGCAGTTGATTGCAAATAAAATTTATTGAAAGTTATCAGTTTTAATAACAAAAAACTTTTAATTAGCTATAATATTATAAATTTGTTAAATATGTAACTGTTTTCCCAAGCAAAAGTTGTAAAACCAAATATGACCATAGACAGTAGCCGGTACAACAACGAGCTAAACTTTAATAATATCCCTGCAACCCACTTCTCGATAAAATCACTCTGAATTGTTCGTTAACAAAAGAAAAATGATATTATTATAGATTGCATTAGAAGAATGGTTCTTCTAAATATTTCGTAACCCCTTATTTAGATACGATTCGCCTTGTCAACACTGACTATTCAACTTGGAAAGCGAAATCAGTACTTTGTTTGTCAAGTGTCAACAAAAATGAAACCAATGTTTGACATGTTGTATCCTAATTGATGACACACAGAGGGACTACAAAAGAAAATGAGACTAGTGGACACTACAAGTTTGGGAACTGAACTCATCATTGTGTGGAAACTACGTAATTTCATATTACACCATTTTCTATTTCCTAATGTTGATACAATTACTGGAATAGAAGTCTCCAGCTAGATACCTACGTACATACATCGAATAAAACTTCACTTTAGGAGAGGATAAGAACGTCATCTAATCATACTCCATTGTCTGTAAGTGACTTCTCTCATCCATCTACATTAGGAAATTATCTAATCCATAAAAGTATATAGCTACGTACTTTAATATAAACTCCTACATAGGAAAAGAATAAATAATTCCACTTTCACCTTGATTTAATAGCATCCAACAAGCCTACTGTTTTTGTTTTGTCAATACTTATCGGTAAAAGAATTAAAAACAAATAACCTAAAATTGTGCCGAATGTCCTCACATGGTTGGTATCTGCCTACTCAAAGCTAACACAGAAAATGTTTAATTAAATAAACGTACCGGCAGCAAGATACTAGGCATAGCAGCGTCTCTTATCAAGGAAGCAACTCCTCATCAAAGATGATACTATCACAACTTCAATGCTTTCGTTATCACAATGTGTTCAGAAAACAATAAAAAAAATAACGGGAGATAATATCCAGATAATTAATGCAACTTCATCTAACCTCTCTCTATGCATGATAAATCGGAATCAGATCAATTATTTGATAGTCTCTCTGGTCTCAACACTCGGAGTTTGATTGGACATCGTCCACAGGGAGTGCCTACCACCAACAAACGATTTACTTTCATAATAGAAAAGAAGATCAAGATTACCCGAAATCAACAAACAAGAGATCTACGCTGACAGCAAACAAAGCATTCAGAACTGCGTTGGTAGAGGTGTCAGACATTTTGGTAATTTCTATAACATATTCCCCAATCTAGTGTATGTTCAAGTAATAGGACGCAATAGTGAAATTGGATCAATACAACAGAATTCACCGTTGTTTAAATCTATCAATTTTTACATCTAAAATCAAATATTAATGCAATAATCTTTTAATGATAAAACTACACACATATTCTATTCTAAATTCTCTATGTATTTTATCAATACAATGGCGTACATAGGAGATCCAAGTTTCTACTTCCGTCTGTCGTCCAGAGATAAATCATTCCCTAACAGAACTCCCAGCAGTACAATGGGGGATATTATTAATTCATTTCAAAACATACTCTTCTTCTTCCATACCATATTAGTTAGGTGGCTTAGTCAAAATTTAGTTACAAGAATGATTGATAATAAGCACCAAACTTTGTCAAAAAAGGCGGTGACCTTGCTCCATCATTGTTTCCTTCTGGATCCAGTTGATTTGTCCATAGATACGGCGAAAATCGGGGAAAAGTACATTTTTGTTAAAATAATTCAATATATCAAATTCAACAAGAAAAAAATTGATAATTCAAGTCTTCTAAATAATGTTCTCATATTTTCTGGTGGAGTGCTCGTATGTAAATACCTAAAGCTAAAGATCATCTTTGTTGAAAAAACGATGTTATTTATGCTTCAATAAATTAAATGTAATTTACTATTTAAAAACGAGTTGGTACTCTCAACAATTTAATGAGATATTCTATTTTATTTATTTAAACATACATAGATGATGTTCCAATTCTTAATGTAGTTCAAGGAACCGTTTGCTATATTGAAAACTAATTCATTTGAATGTAAATCCATTTATGACGATAAAAATAGACCTGGCCATGCATTATATCAATGTTAAGAATGTCATGGTTACAGATCTATGTATTATTTCAATCGTATCTGGGCTTCTATTACGTACCTTGGAATGTTTTAAGGTAAACGATTTTATTAGAAACAAATCGATAATGGGGCCGAGCTGCGGCTAAAAATTAAAGTTTGTCCGTTTGCTTCAAATCTGTGTGTAGGTCCATTAGGCATTCAGCAATACAAATCTGCACAACTAGTTAAAGAAGTGTTGATTATCGATAGATTTTTTAGGCAAAAAAATTGATAATTTTGGACAAAAATCGATTAAATGGCTCTAACATTTGAGATTTAGAATTAGCAAGGCATTAGAAATAATGACATTCGAAAATTGGATGCCTCACTGTTATGGTTGCTGGTCTGTGAGGGTCACCATAACAGGGCAGATCCTTAAAATTTTCGATTTTTTGTTCAAAATTTGATAATCAATAAATCTTTCCACAAAAAAATATGAATTTGTATTACTGAATGCCTAATGGACCTACGCATGAAATTTGAAGCAAATCGGAAAAACTTTAATTTTTGGCCCTGTATGACGTCATTGGCCCTAGATCGGCCACATTATCGATTTTTTTAAATTCAATTACATTACCTAATAGAAGCCTAGATACGATAAAAATTAAATACATAGATCTCGAACCATGAAATTCTAAACATTGATAAATGATGTCTTGCCCTGCCGAGATGTTAGACTTCGATAAGAAAATTATGATATTTGTTAATTGGCATTATTAACTAAAAGTTGATATATTTATAAAAAACCGGAGAGTAAAAAATGTTTTTGATCAATTTTATTCTATGATTTTGAATGTACAGCTTTTACTGTGTGGTTTTTGTAAATTATAATTCAACTTTTTCTAATTGAATTATTCGATTATTGAATTATTTTAACAAAATGAACCCTTTCCCTGATTTTTCGCCATATCTATGGGCAAATCAACTGGATGCAAATAGAAAAATGAAGGAGCATGGGCAATTAATTATTTTAGGCTATTAGGTCCACCTACTTTTGACAAAGTTTGGTGCTTTTATCATTCTTGTAACTGAATTACCCCTTTTTTAACTAAGTCACAGAAAAATAAATATCGCCGTCTAACAAACATATTAAGGGGCCGATACCATCATTAGGCCCCAAAATGAAACATATCCAAGCTAGGCATGTTGACCCTGTAGGACATAAATAAAAAATGAAAAAAGTATTGATTATTATTTTTAGCTGAAATCATTGAAATGCTCTAAACTCCACACGAAACATCCCACGATTTCCTTGCTCAAAAGTGAGATTTATACTTAGAAAGCTATTAGATATAAAGTATTGAGAAAATTGGATGCTTTGCTATTTGGTTGCCAGCTAAGTCCATAAAAATTGATTTTTAATGGCACTAAAATAAAGACAACTCAAAAGATTTTCATTTTTTTATCAGAAAACTGAATTTAACATTTTTCTAACTAGAATATATAAGATTTTCATAATATTATGGTCAATTTTTGCCAAAAAATTCATAATCGTTTTCAAGATCAAAATTGTTATACAATTTCCAACAGAAAAATCAATATTCTAAAAAAACAAAACATACATTCAATAGGTATGTAGAATATATTCACCTCATATTAAATAATTCCAGGAGTATATTTTTGTCAAATTTAATTTTGCCATTTCGGGTCAACTTGCTTGGCTTGGCAACCGTTTTGTGACAACTTTAGGACAACAATTTACTGTCAGCCACTACAAAATAGTAGAGCGTTGCCTCAGGTCCAAGTAGTGAACATTAAAATAATTCGATCAATTAAAACAACTCTAATTTGTATAAAAATGGCCGAATTAGTTGGGAGCACAGAAAAACATAGGTAAATACCCCCCACCCCCCCCTCCTCCCGAAGTAATATAGAATCGACCTTATAACATTCGAATTAGCAGCGTAGTTCGAGTCTTATGCGTTTGATATCTCAATTGTGTCTCTGACTGATGTTACTAAGATGAAGCTAATACCCGAATTACTTCAAAGCACTGCACCTCATAAGATAGAGATTTGTGAAAAAAAGAAATTGCAACGTCTTTTTCCTCAGTTCGTATAGCTATCAGTGTGCATTTTATGTTGGTTTGGAAACTTACAAAGAAATAATTATCCCTACAGAATCGATGTCTAATGATTTTTCGCTAATTTTGTAATATTCGAACCAACTGCTAGTGGAACAACAAGGGACTATTTTTTAGGATATAATTTAGTTAAACAGCGAATTAAATATCCATAAATTCTTAAATTACTGCTGTTTCTCTAGGAAGAGATGTAACAATTATTGTTACATCTCTTCCTAAAGAAGCAGCAGTATTTTTCAAATCTACCTACATTGGACCTCTTATTGAAGCTAATAATGTCACTACTAAAAACATTCTTTTAGTGGGAACAACACCACAATGAGAACTTCTATTAACTTATTCTAATGTCAAAATAGACAAATATTTAAAATATCAATGACACTAAAAAATGCTAAGCTACAAATCAATATTGTGATAGAATTGCTGTTGTGAAAAACTACGAATGTTAAATAAATAAGTCCAAAAATATCTTCTAACAACTTCCGCAGTTTAAATAAAGTATGGAAATCACCTCTGCTTATATGTATAAAGTATGAATCTCTCTGCCCATATAAAGTATGCATCTCTCTCTTCTCAGATAAAGTATGCATCTCTTTCTGTTCATATTATAAAGTATGAATCTCTCTCTCTCTCTGCTCAGATAAAGTATGCATCTCTCTCTGCTCAGATAAAGTATGCATCTCTCTCTACTCAGATAAACTAAGCATCTCTCTGCCCAGATAAACTATGCA
>JAUYWI010009342.1:0-19257 GCA_034780595.1 Parotoplana pacifica
TCGATTGGCAGCTGTGACAGCAGCTCGTGGAGGTCACACAGACTACTAAACAATGTTGTTATTCATACTGTGTACATTACATATTTGTAAATAAATACTTACATTTTCAGAAAAAAAAATTGTTAACGGGTATATCTATGTGCGCCACCCTGTATTGAGGCCCGCAAAATACAGCTGTTTATGCTCGTCAAAATAATTGATATCATTACACAAGTCTGTCAGCGGGTCTCAATATCTACCATATGCATATTTTAATTTTCTATTTAAAATTTTACCGCCCGCTAAGCTGAATCAACAAAATTATTTAAATAGGTATATAACAATAGTATATGTCCCTTGCTATCAGTCTATAATATAACAAAAATAAGGGTGATGTCAATTGTAACGCAAGTGTTACCTAAACAAAGTATTGAGTTAACTCGTGTTTATTAAAATTGTAAAACATTCAAATATTAATGCGCGCGGACTACAAATTAATAATGACATTCCAATGAAAACATGAGAAAGCCATTTATATTGATACAGCGAAATGATTTCAACATGTCAAGAAATTCTTAAGTCTTAGTTTCGTTGTTAATATCATTTAAATTCTGACAAGGCTGCATTGTCAATGTCACCAACCTTACAAATTCAGTCACTGCACATACTTTAGCCAAAAAGTCACTCAATCAAAACCTTCTCACATTATCTCCTTCAAATCTCGCACTTTGACTGTCTATATTATGAATCCTACCAAACACAAACTCATTAATGATATGTTGATTCTAAACACCAAACTTAAAATCGATTTGAAGTTAACCCCTAGGGGTTAAGTGTACCATGAAAATTGTATATTAATATTAGTTATGTTATTGTGCTGTAATGTGCTCAAGTCTCGATTACTAGATAATAAATAATATTTCCAAAACTATTTTTAGTAAAATGTCATTAAAGAAGATTATAATTATTCTAAACTTTATAAAAATAAACAAATTTTCTTAGTTCAGGTTGGAGTAACTCAGGTGTATATTCAACACTTTACATCGGGTTAACTCAACTCAAAATAACGATTTCAAGTTTGGTGTTAGAAATGTCATAGCTGGGATTGAGTTTACACCGGAGTTACACTTAATCGAGTAATACACCAAACTTGAAATCATCTATTGTGGACTTCAAGCAAGGGCCATACATCTATACTATTAACACTTCATGCAAACTATGATTATTCAAAGAATTTCCACTATTAATAAATTAAATGAATAAAATGTAAAAGAGAAAAAAGACTACTAAAATTAAACAAGAAACTGATAGATGCGTCTCTTTGTAGGTGAATAACTGTTTAGAAAGGAATCAGCAACATTACATATCTTTGTGTTAAATTACTTTAACACAGCCATTCTGTTTTGATTTGATGAAGTTTTAGCTCAGATTATTGTTGTTATATAACAACAAAAGGCATGCACATAAGCAGTAGTAGGTCCGCTGAGGTGCATCCACAATTACAACAACAAAATCACAATATAAAACAAAAATACAAATAGAACTAAATCACTTATAAACAGTGAATATTTAAATTAAGTTTAGCTACTATCTTTCACATAAAATCATTCGTGTCTGTAAATACCTGCGCCTGAGTCACGTGTAACAATGGTAAACTGTGACAGTTCTCCCGTGACTCCATGGCTCAATCCGGGTCCATAGGCATGCACTCTGCCAGCACCTGCACTGTCTACGTAGAAACGGAAAGGACTGCCACCAACCGGTAGGCCCTGATAGGTGACATTCAGTTCATGCATGCCTTTTTCGTGAGGCTGGTATTGTACTGTCACACAATCCTCTTCAGATGCCACCAAATTTGGTCGTTCGGAGGTCCCCGATGGCGTGTGGACGACAGCTATCCGATGAAAAGAAAATGCAGCAATCAATTATTTACTTAAATAATATTCAGTTTGAATAAAATAATTTGTACAGCACACTGCTATTTAAAATAACATGCTACTTAGTACTAATGAATTATTTGTCCATTAATCAAAGCTTGGGTATTAGTTATAGTCACACATAAAAAAAATAAAAGTTGCTAATTGAATGTGCAAAAGAAGACTAGACAAAATGCCACAAATAATTGATCTAAAAATAAAACATTAAGCGACTATGCCACGTACCAGCAACTTCATCAAAATTAGGTCCAACAGGGAGCTTGAACTCTACTGGATGATAAATGCCTGGTGGAAGATGAACAAGACCAGCAAACATGGGGCGTATGTGATCGCCGTTCACTGTAAGAGCAGGGTCAGTTGGTTCAACAACCTAAAACACGTAACATATTGGGTAAAAATATCAAAGTACAATGTAAGTAGGAGAATAGACGGAAATTTTATAAGATCCCGAAAATTAATATCGCAAAATCAATTTAAAAATAGATTGACTATTGATCCTTTGCAGAAGTCACGTAATTTTACCGCACAATTTAAACACACAACAAAATTATGTTAGACAAACTAAAAATTAGTAGCAACATCTTAGATGATAATATTCTATCAACATATTTTGTATTCTGTTTTCTGGCAAGTCCATTTCTATGGATTCCACTTTCTCTACGGTTGTTCGCTTTTACGAACCATTTCTTTCATTAAGTTCTGCATGTGACCTTGTCATGATATTTGTCAACATGTCCTCCCTTGGTTTTAGACATCTTCCTTCAGTAGCTATTTTTAGTGAATTATCTCGTCTTAATTAAGGCCTATCTAATTTACGTTTGGTGATTGTATATTAGGGTTTTCTTTCGTTGACTTGACATCGATTAAGACTTCGTCATTGAACGTTGTCTTCTTGCTCTCCTGCCAATAAATTTTCATCAACACAGACTGTCAACACTTTAAAGCTCTGAAAACAATCGGAGGTTTGCGACCTCATGTATGACTAAGTCGAACAACGAGTTACATCAGAACAACAGCATTAACAAACAAGTATACGTACCTTCTGGGTAAAACATCCTTTAGGAATACGTTGACCTCCATACCTCAGTTCTACTTGATGATCACCCAAAGACTCAGGTGTGTAATAAACACTTGCCGTTCCATTGCCATTGTCCTGCACATCCACACTCACTGGAAGACCACGTGGAGTAAGCACTCGGGCAAGGAGCTGACCTTCACCAGCCTCTTTAGTGCTAACCGTAAGAACACATTCGCTACCCACTGCTACTACCGGTTTCAAGCCCTCTGTAACAGAATTATGCTTCAAGTAAATCACCCACTATTACTCATTGTAATGATAATTGAATACTACTTACTTAAAAGTACATATAAAATTGCAAGCTGAAGATTTTCTATTCATTTAGTACCAATCTGGATACTTTGTTACTATACATACAATTTTCACAAGTATAAAACTCACCTTCTATCTTGCATTTATTGGCATTGCCGACCACATTTGCCAAAACGCCAAACGGACTCCCAGGAACATCCACGTCATTATATTTGATCTGTACAGTATGTTGACCAGCTTGAAAGGTCTGGTATGATACATGAAACACGCCCTCTTCTGGACTAGTGATATCCATTTTCTGTGTAATGCCGTCTGGGTTCTACAAAAATGATTATGTCCAAAATGTAACCCCCATAAGTAGTAATTTTGAAAGCATTTATCAAAAGACGAACATACGTTTCGCATAATATAAAAAAATCTCCATGGATATCCTAAAATTTATATGTCCTATACCAAAAAATTATTGCTCATTGAAAATCTCTTGTCATTCGTATAGTTTTCTAAAAAAAGGTCAACGTCTTCAAATAGTAACACTGTTTTTTTAAAACAAAGTTAACCTCGCATAATAAAATGTGCTGTATCATCAAATTTTAAAGAATCAGTAACGTCAAGGATATACAGGTATAAGTTTAGTTGTTTATATTCATTAGTAACTCTATTAATTTAGTATGAACTAATAATTATATTTTTGTAGATTTCATACATATTTATAAAACGAATTTTAATGATTAATTAACAGCTGAAAATGTATTAATTACATACTAAGTATAAACAATTTCATCTATTAATTTTGTCAATAAATAACTAAATTTTTGTATACATGTTAATTAACATGCTATATACATTTAATAAAGGATTATAAAAATTATAATAATCAAAACTATTCTTCAGTGAAAATGCTAACTTTCATGTTTGGTACAAAAAGTACGGGATTAATTCCATTGGGAAAATATTCATAATAATTTGTCTAATTACACCGGCAGAATGAGGTCAGTTCGAAATTTAGATAAGTATATGACATTATTTTAATATTTTAATCACTAATTCAAAGGAATTATTAAAATTTAAATTGAATTCAGCTATGACTTCTAAAACAATACCTAGTCAAGTTTTATTGGGTTTCAAGTCTTGTCACAAAAATCAATATTTTATTCACAAGCAATTATATACATATATATTATTTTGAATATTGATACATTAGAAAATTGGTCATTATATTCAGGAACGTCATTTTCTAAAAATTCTTTTGGTAACTTTATCAATGCTACTGTTTAGTACAGTCGTCACGTGAGTTACATCATACATTTTCTAGGTATATAGACCTGTCAACATTCAGATTTACAAAATAGGGAGGGACATTTGTATATTGGAACTGTAAATAATTTGAGCGAAGTGCGAATATTGGCGGCATTAAATTGATACAGGGTGCGGCAAAAGTAACCGAACACAATAAGTTATTCCGAAATTAACACCAAAAAACAAAATAGAAATTTCCAACCCAATCAGGTGATCCAAATATATGTAGATTTGAAATTTACAAGTGCAACAGCAGCGCATAGCGTAGCAGTACTATTCTTGTCATCATGGCCGGACAAACATAAACTGTTCAGATACGTGTTGCAGTAATAAAAGATTTTTATTCTTCCTCACTGAGTTACAAACAGGTTTGTCGGAATTGGGCCACGAGGTTTGCAACTGATTTTACACACCCAGACTTTTTCCTCTGGACTGTCTTAAAAATGGCAGTGTATGCGAATAAGCCCAGGTCAAGTGCAGATTGGAAGCGGTGTATCGAACAGGAATGGAAGAACGTTACTCCTGATACCTGCAAGAAGGCCTACAGAAGCGTTGTTCAACAATTTAGAGACTGTGCACTTGCAGAAGGTCGCCAATTTGAACACATATTAGTACTAGTTAGTACAGGGAACTTTTAGTATACAATTAGATATTTTGATTTTTGCATTGTTTTTTATGGTTACAACTTTAAATTTGAAAAAACAATATTAAAAAATAAAAAGTCAGATTATAAAGATATCGGGACAGTAGAAATTGCTTCAGATATGGGGACTGTACAGACTAAATCGGAATGGAATAGTAATTGGTAGGTCATAGCATTTCATAGAAATCGTTTTAATAGGGTTATTGGTGGGGAATCCTTATTGGTGAGTAATTCCCAATTGTCAACCTAAAAAATTACAAAAATGATGGCTTGTGCGACTTCGATAGTACATTAGCGTATTTTTACAGAAGAATTAAAATATTTCAAAGGGCATAGCAACTAACTAAAGAAAGTTAAAGTTTACACTTACCAAATTATATTTGAACTGCACAGAAAATTTGTATGTAAATAAAAAACTACACCATAATCAATTAAAATGAAATTAAAAACACTATATACACACTTTATACAACATAGAACAAAATGCAAATAGTTACATTTCAATACGAATAGTGGTATCTTTTCAAATTTATAATTAAAACAACTTGTGTGTTGCACTAACACACAAAAAACAAGACTTATAGTGACGCTTTCCATATTGATCGTAGCTATTGCTTCTCACTTAAAGTGAGCTACTCAATCAAGTAAATGAATGGACTAATGATAAAATAGTTTGCTTGTCGGAGGCGTATGCAAAGCAAGACATACTAATCAGATAAACTATCTTCTCAGTAAAATGAGATGGTAGTTTGTGTGTGTATTAATATCAATCATATTATCATATCATTTAAGTTGGTGCAATATAGTAACGAGGTATGCAAGTTCTACTGATAGTTAGCCAGCCAAGAAGTGAAACACTACGTACTTCAACAAATCACTTGTATTAATACCAAATATTCTTCAGACAATGAAGTGTTGATCAAAAATAACCCCTCTAAAATACGATCTAGTACAGAGGAATTTTATATAATTTAGAATAATAACTTTGTTTTAACCGTCATAGAATTTGAAGTAGGGGGGTAGTTAACACCCCCATAGAACATATTTCCAGATTGCTCAAAAATGCCACTACTGATTAACAAAATTTGGCATCAGGTGCACTAAATTGTGGATCTTGATGTATTTTGTGATCTGACTCTCTAAGGTCATAGACGGTTTGGCCAAAAATAGTAAAATGCATTCTAAAAATTCAATCCTGAACTCAACAAATACAATGTGTGTTGAAAACCCAAGCCACTTTATTCAGAAGTCAGTAGACAGTAAAACTTAACCAATTAATTTGAAATTCTGCATAGAAGTTTCCAATAGTGAAAAATGAAGTTGATTTGTATTAGCTTAAATAGGTCCTGAACAATGTTCAATTGAAAATACAAGTACATAAAAGTGTGTGCACAGATCATACACTATTGGTGGGGGTTATGCAATTAACCTATGGCCCACAAATAGTCCCAACCTCAACCCAGTGAACTACAAGGTGAGGGGGGGGGTCCTATCAACAGAAGGTATACGCTCACAGTCCCCTCAACGTGAATCAGCTGCACGTTGTCATAGAACACATTGAACATTTACTGCTCATTCTTTTATTCTTAATGAATTCTTTGCTAGTAATGAAATATTGATTTAAGGACGAAGATTACGTTCTACGAATTTTTAAGCGCCTAATTTAATTTTACATTTTAAATTTACTTTGTACACCTAATTTTCAAAAATTTCATTTCTGCCACTCCTCGACCTGTTCAAATATGTTGGAAAACAACCATGCAGAATTTCAAATTGGTTCATTTTACAGAGTCTATTGACTTCCAAATAGAGTAGCTTGTTTCGGCATACCACCCTGCAGTTAAATTAAATAAACTGTCGTAGCTATCTATATATTGCAAATATATCATTATTTCATATTCAAATAAAAGTACAATTTTTAAAAGTATAGTTTTTCATGACTGGAGTAAAAACAAAATCAGAAAAACTTATTTTGGAATTAAAAAAACATTGAAAAAAAATATTGCATTACATTTCTTATATAAGAAATATGCATTGTTGGTATAAATGTAATGATTTCATCATCTCAACAGTTGATTTTCATTTACCTTTCAATTCAGCTAGTGCTTATTTAGCCTTTTACAATTTAAATAATAACTAAATTATGGGGAAAGTTGTACACATAAAACTGGGGGTCCTAAGTCCCGCACCATTTTCTTGTTATTGTTTTGCATTTTAATTACTTTACATTTTTCATTTCTGACGGGACTGTTTCATGGATTTTTATTTTCGGATTTCGGATGAACTAGATAGTACTTTCAATTACCAAGTTTGACTGACCATTTTATCATGCTTCAGCTTGGGTGTAGAACAAGATGCATATTATTACGTAGTTTTGATTTGATCTTGAAAAGTAATGGGTTTATGTTGTAGCCAAATATTTTTACACATCTTTTGATTGGATTATATTAAATTCTATGGTGCTAGTACTGTCAAAGGCTTGCCAAATTTAAATTGATTATTTTTAATTTTTGTATGTTTGATTTCATTCTACATATGGCATGCCTTTCACCAGCCTTTTTATTTACTCCCGGCTCCCTGTACACATTCCTATTCTCTCCTAGGTACAGTGTATAGTACGGTATGGTACGGTACTCACTCTAAGTGACATCTCCAGATTGCCGTCACCAGCATCACGAGCATCCACTTTAAATTCCGTCGGCACAGAGGCTTTTGAACTGATGACACCTTCACCTGCGACCTGCACACGTCCAGGCTCGCTAACGGCGCGTACCTGTTGCACCAAAGGACTATCGGGCACTGGTTTGCCCCCGTACATCACAGATATCTCACAGGGGCCAGCACTTTGTGGTGTATAAGTGACCTCGTGTATTAGAGGTTGGTTCACGTGAGGCTTTACAGTAATGGGACATTCATTGCCTGTGCAATCTATTGCTTTTACCTATAAAATAGTAGAACATTTTTTAAATCTCTAAATTACAACAAAAGTCTCTCCGCAGTAAGAATTATAAGATTCTCTAAAAAGAACTTAACATTTAAACCCAAATTGTTTATATTTAAATACGTATGCTTATTCGGAACACTAGCATAATAATTAAAAAGTTTGCAATTTACATAACTATAACAAATGCTAGAAATAGCACCCTTCATTCTTTAAGCAGAGATCAACTCTATAACGTGTGTGAATCTTATACTTCGTATTGTGGAGAGACTGTCATTAAGTTTCTTTGTCACCATCTTTTCTACATTATAATGAAACTATTTACTCGCTTGCCAATGATTAATTTATCTAATGTAATTTGAATTATATTTTATTTGGGATAACACAAATTGTTGCACTTTTGAAAATAACGTAAATTGAAAAGTAAATCATAATGAAAATATCGTAATTAAAATTTTGTATTCAAAACCCTGAAATCAATTTGTTGGTATGATTAAAGAGCCAAGTTCTTGATTTCTTTTTTAAAGATATTTAATTTGATTTTATAGCAACCAAATAGACATTGAAGTGCATTTTTTATCAATGTTGTTTTCTTTATGACATTTCCAATACGACTTTTAGAAAAATTACGAATACCTAAAATATTACTTTGTACAACTGTTCATCATAGATCTGTTTCTGTTATTCTTACTTCCAATGGAGCGTCTCCGGCATCGGTAGCATCTACGATGAAAACAGCAGGTTTGGTAGCACGCACTTTGTCAGTCTTGAGACCATTGCCATAGATTTTGACTTTGGATGGATCCAATTCGCCTTGAATCGGCACACGCATTGGACTACCTGATGGAATAGTGAAAATAAGTCATTGTTGTTATTAACGATATTCAAAATTATGATCAAAAACAAAAATAGTGGTAACAATAAAACGATAAACAAATAACAAAAACGCTAAATTTCACTCTAACCTTTCGTGCATACTCTTGATTTACCATTTACATAGACTTGATTCTGTACAGAAATTGGAATACTTTCTTTACTGGCCATATATTTTTGATTACCATCTTCCGAGATATAGTGGCAAATACTGACAGAGGCGCATGAAAGCAATAAGGATGATTCAGCCTCTGTACTATCGTGATCATCAGTTGAAGTGGATCTTCTTTCTCCTTTGAAAGGCTTCAGCCACTTGTCACTAGATCGCTTCCCAACATTAAATAATTGCAAACCAGGTGTAAAACATTGCAACGTAGATACATCAAGTGTAACCTCCTGGTCTTGGACTGCTTGTGGATTAGGTATCTCCATTGTGTAAAATGAGTTTTCCGACATGCACAGCTTGGAACATATGGAGCTAATGGATTCATTTGTTGTAGCATGAGATGATGCCAAACTAGATGATTCTCTTGCCCCAGAAAAAGGTCGATTTAATGGTTTAGTATTGCGAGGAAATGGTTTATCTATACTACCAATATTTGATGAACAATGAGGAGGAGGGGGAAATGTATTGGCAAGTGTTGTTAAAGCTGATATTTCAGGAGACTGTTTATGAGAGCCCTTGGGCAAAGGAATAAATTCAATCTGTGGTGAAGTAGGACATTTAGGTGACAGTAGAGATTGCAAAGCAGCATCACCACGACTATTAGCCTGGATACGACCAGGCTGTTGCTTTAGTTTCTTACATAAAGTACTAGAAGAACATGGTGAAAGGGTAGGAGTTTCTACTTGAACAGTAGTGCTGTCAGGAATCCTATGTTGGTTAGAAGTACTCATATGATTAGATTGAGTGGATGGAGTATTGGTACTATGAGGATGTGGCGGTTTACTGTCACATTTATCAGTACCTTCATCAGTGACCTGCTGAAATGGATAAATAGATCTCAAATGAGTTGGAACTTCCTCAGGAGAATTTTTGGTAATGGAAGCCATAGAGTCGGATGAAGGTGCTTTCCGCAACAGTTTAGTTGAATATTTTAGTTGAGGAGGTTTTGGCTTTTGTTGAATCACTGTGGACATAGGGATTAATGATTTCCTTGATTCATTTTCCATAAAAGAAATAGATTGTTGGCAATCAAAATGTTGATATTGTGTTTTTGAAGTTAAATTGGTTAAACCTTCTATATCTGTATCACTGCTTTTATTACTTGACACTTTCGAGTCATTTAGTGGAGCACAAAAAGTATTCATTGCCTTAGAAGAAATTGGCTCTGGTATTTGGACTATAAGAGAAGAAGGAGGATCAGCGTCTACATAGCAAGTTTTCAGAGACATTTCATCAGCGATACTATCGTCTAGATTAGTAAATGGCATGGTGGCTTTGGCTGCAGTAACGCTTAGGTCTTTTTGGGTAGTATGTGCTGGAATATTAAAAGTGTTGAAAACAAAACTATCGTCACCAGTGCAAACTGGGCACTGTGTATCTGATTCATTTAGAGCAAATGATTCGGCTTTAGCCCAACGATCACGAGATGCAGTTCCACTAGGTTTAGTCACACGCGGGCTGGTTTCCTTCTGTGTTTTCAAACGAAGAAAGGGCATTGAAGATGTGGACAACGGTGGTAGCCCTATGTCCATATCATTTTCCTTTTTAGTTTTCTCAAGAATGCTTAAATTTTTAATTATTGCTTGGTTTAATTGCTTCTCTGTTAGCAACCTTTTGAATTCTTTGTCCTCGACTAAATCCACCATTTTATCTATATTTTTTAAAGGTTCCTCACACTGCAGATAATCATCTGAGCAATCTGAATATCTAGTTTGGTTAACTTTGCCAGATTGATTTGATTTGACTTGAGATATGCTTTCTGGTTGTTCTATAACGGGCTGAATCTGATCGTTGTATGAAAATCTTGGCAACTGCGTAGTGTGTGGTTCAACATTATGTTCCTTATTAAGATAATAGTGAACCTGCAAATTGTTCTCTAGCTCAGGGAGAGAGTCTGTAATGTATGAACGTAAGTTGTTAACGGGAGCAACTAGTTTTGTCGATTTCGGAATTTTTGACACAAACCCTTCTTTCTTCTTTACAGTATCTCCTAAATTTGATACTTTCTGTATTGGTTTTAAGCAAACTCGATACGGACTGCCTAGTAATATAGAAAATAAAAAAGGAGGCTAATTAATGACTGTATTTCATTATTTATTCTTCTGTCTAGAATTTTAGAACGTAACCCTTCTCACTCAAAACTAAAAAAAGTAATTTGCTGTTTAGGAGAATAATAAGTCGTAAAACTATGGATATAAAACTTCATTATAATCTCCAACTGACCTGGAATGTCAGTATCATTGAATTTCACATAGACATCATAATTGCCAGGTTTGGTGGGAGTGTATTCCACGGTACAAGTGCCATTTTTGTTATCCTGACATCGAATCTCGGCATCACCAGGACCTTCAATGGCCAGTCCAATTCCGCCCTTGCCTGCCCCCGCCAGATCGATGGTAAACTCCTGAGGTTGCCCACACAGACCACCTTTTAGTCCGGGTCCGTAGGCTGTTACACGGGAGGGATCGCAACCAGGTACTACATCTACAGAATAGGGTGACCCAGGCAGCGGAATGCCTTCGTACAACACGTCAATTTTGTGCTCACCTAAACAAAGATGACTGAAATAAGTAATTCATCACACAGATTAATAAACCATTTTATCAATAACTAACTTACCCTCTTCTAACGGTGAATAATGGCATTTATAGGTTCCATCTAATACACTCTCCACTTTACAAGCAGTTCGTTGACCTTTTGGGTTGGTAATAATGCCCTTGATAGTGCCCTCTCCCTTAGGGTCTACACTTTGAGCATCAACCGTAAAGCGTGCAAATGCTTCTTTGTAAACTCCTAAATAAATATCAAATGGATAAATATTGGATTATTTAGCACTCAATTTCAGCCACTGATGGTAAATATTAATTGGCGGTGACCACAAATAATCTCAAACTAAAAACATTAAATAAAGAAGAATATTATGGATGCAGGTATAATCTGTATTCCACAAATAGTATATTATGTATGTACTGCACTCATAGAGACCCATGTTATTCATACAACAGGAATGCAGTAAAAAATATATAAATAAATTAACAATAAAACAATTTCTCATTATAAAATCGGTGGAGATAATTTGATTTTGTTTTAATATGAGTTAAATCATAGTATCAAATCACCTTAAACTGGTGCGATAGACCTGAACATAGTGTATCGAAAATTCGAATTCCCAGAATGGGAAATACACATGAACAAAAAATTTAAAGTTTTATACGACCATCCAGTATGAAACTTTTATAATGTTTGATCGCTATACTGTTTTCGGACTTAGCTGTTTGCTGTTGATATATTTGAGTAAAAACGTCGTTTTTTCGATACACCCTTTACTTTTATACTAAGGTAAAAAGTGACGGTTAGTCAAGCAAAAGAAATAGGATAAAATATCAAACCTAAAAATAGAGGGAAACAAATTCATATACCAATAAAAGATAACATTTAAATACAACATTGTGTTAGCTTTAAAAGCGCACATTAAAAGTTAGATACATGCAAAACCATCCAACCCTATTCATTAGATTCTAAACAATCTAAATTACCAAAAACCAGTTAAAAACTTAATTAAAAACAGACGGACAAAAATTAAAGCACTTAAAAAACACAAAAAAAGTTACGTTATACACACCCAACAGGGTTACGTACACATTGCTGTTGAAGAACATCATGAGGCATTCCACAGGCAACAAGCAGAAAAACGGAAGCGAGATCTATATATAATGTAGGCCATGTTGCAAAGTAGAGTTGAATACGTTGTATCAATTTAGTAGGCATAAGATTCACAGTTTCCATTAGTATCAACATCAAACCAAACCAAGCAGTTTCATACCGAGTTTCCCTATGCCAGGGCCAGAAGCAGTGGCGGTAGATAAATCTAATTCAGGATGCGTTGTTGGGTAGACGGGCACCACAAAGGGGCTTCCGGAGGCGTGTTGTTCGTTATACAAAACATTGATAGTGTACAATCCCGGTTCCTGGGGTGCATACTCAACACCACATGTACCATCCCCAGCGTCAACAAAATGTATTTGGGTCTCAGAAGGACCTTCAACAGTAACTCCAATAGGTGCGGCTTCAGCCTCACGACTATCCACAACAAAGGCACAGGTAGTCTTCGCCAATCCCTTCTTTATGCCTTCTCCATGTACAACCACCTTGGCGCCCTCAGAATCCGGAGGACAAGCGGTGTATTTGGACTATGTTATCGATGAAAGTAAACAAAAAGGACACAAGCAAGTGTCAGACAAAGAGGTATTGTCGAAAGCATGCAATACTGAACTATATATGTTAGATTGTGACTCTACCTGCTGTACGGCCATCTCTTGATGTGTCAGGTTACAAGGAACTGGGATTAAATCTTCAGGAGAAAATTCAAACGGTTTCATTTTGCTGGGACTAATGATATCCTCTGTTGACACTGAAGGAATTCCTTGAGTCTCTTGTAGAGTTTGGCCTGGAATTGTTTGCATTCCTTGAGGAGTTTTACCGGTAACCGCCTGAACTCCTTGTGGAGTTTTGCCTGAAACAGGTTGCATGCCTTGAGGAGTTTGACTTGGAACCGCCTTAACTCCTTGAGGAGTTTGACCTGCAACAGGTTGCATTCCTTGAGGAGTCTGACCTGGAACTACTTGCACTCCTTGAGGAGTTTGACCTGGAACTACTTGTATTCCTTGAGGAGTTTGACCTGGAAGTACTTGCATTCCTTGAGGAGTTTGACCTGGAACATGTTGCATTCCTTGAGGAGTTTTTCCTGGAACAGGTTGAATTCCTTGAGGAGTTTGGCCTGGAACATGTTGCATTCCTTGAGGAGTTTGGCCTGGAACATGTTGCATTCCTTGAGGAGTTTTTCCTAGAACAGGTTGCATTCCTTGAGGCGTTTTTCCTGATAGAGCTTTGGCAGTAGTATAACCTTTTCCTTGTACAGTCTGTTTTCCTGTTTGTGACTGACACTCCAGTATTTCTACAACTTCGGAAATTGGTAAAATTTCTCTATTAGATGGATTGATAGGTTCCATTTCAGTCAACTTTTTTGGTTTTCGCTTTTGTGGATTAAATGTGGCTTGTGATAGAGGTGATTTATTCTGAAGTGGCTTATTTGCATTATATCCAGGATTTAGTTGAGCTCTAACCCTTTTTGCCTCTTCCACCCGAGATTCTATGGCGGGTGTTAAGGGTACAGATTCCACCCTATATGGACTTCCTGGTATTTGTTGTCCATTGATATCAATGCCCACTTCAAGGCTGCCAAGTTGTGTAGGTGTATAAGAAACGCCGAATCCCGTGGGTGTGTCTTCAACCGTTGCGGCCATGATTACGTCATCCTCTAGTAAGGTAACTACAACATGAGGTCTCTGTTTGGGGGTGAGTTGGCAGGTTCCAGTAATAATATCAAATTCAGCCGTCACACCTACTGGCACGTCTGCAAATGTGAATCAGTTAAAAGTAAAGAATAAATAAACCCTAGCAACAAATTACATACATGTAAAGTAAAATCTATCTGAATGATACAACATCGTCCTAAATCAACTATTATATATATCTAGCTAAACTACAAAGTCTGATATTATTAACACAAATAGCTAAATTGAACAATTGAACATTGTGTAGCTAAAGTAGGTATTCAAAAATATTATATGAAAAGATATCTAACGGTACCACATACAAAGAATAATGCACGACAGCGATTCAATAAATAATCAAAATCATCAAAAGAAAATTTAAAATATTTACATAAAAGAAATTATCAAGTGGACAGAAAACAACCAGTTTATGTATAAATTTCTGTTAAATGCATAGTATCATGTACCGTAGTTGCAATAAATCACCTATCAGCTTTCGGACACTTACAGATATTAAATTATTATGAAACAATTAAAAAATATTAAAGATCTCATTAAACTAAACTAAAACTACAAGACTCGAGAAATATATCAGAAATGATTAAACTAATAACTAAATATAAAAAGAACGTACTTGGCTCCATATTGGCCACTTGAACTCCTGATAAATCGATATCAGATAGCACGTCCACGTGACGTTTGAACACAGGTTTGGAGTTGAAAACAACGGTAGTGGTGAAGTTCCCAGCTGTCGTTGGAGTGTAGTTGACAGTGAAGGTGTCATCGCTATTAGCCTGGATTTCCGTTGGAATCTGATGACCCAGGCTGTCCAATATCTGAACTCCGATGCTTCCTAAAAAAAACAGAGCGAAGCAAGAATGCACATAACACAGTATCGATGTTTTCATCTTTAAGAAAATTATTTGTACGAGTTATATTGGCTAATAATAGAATCCAGAATTTCGTATTGCATTAGTTGTGGTTATATTCAATTGTAAATATGATCACATCTACATTTAGCGCATTACTTGAAACTAAAAAAATGTGATGCAATTTTTCAAAAATTTCTCAAATTACACGATCAGAAGCCTCCCCCTCTACTGTAACCAGAAAGCTGCATCCTCCCCTATAATGTGTTTAGGAAACTAAAGTATTACTTACAGAATCCTAAAACTTGTTTTAAGATTTTGTAGTATAGAGACACCATATCGCATAATAGCCTTCCTACCTTGACCAGCTTTAGAGCAGTCCACGGTAAAACATGTCGACTGATTTCTTGTAGCTGTCTCAATTCCAGGGCCGAATACGCGAACATTATAAGCTGGATCAGCATCGGAACCATCAGAAAGATTAACCTACATAAGAAATGTCAAATTTTATTATTATACTACTTGAAGTAGTATATACATAGAAATATTATAAAACAATAAAAATATTACAATGAAAGGACTGTTGTTGATATTGATTCCTCCATAGGTGATGTAAATCGTATGTTTCTGTGCAGAAACAACCGTATAGCGGCATGAAAAGGTTCCATCGCCCTTGTTCTTTACTTCAACTGGAACTTTGTTTCCATTGCAATCACAGCAGAGCACCGATATCGGAGCAGGACCGCCGGCATCACGAATGTCTATGGTAAACTCAGTTGGCTCACTAACTTTTACTCCATTAGGTTCGATTCCGGGGCCAAAAACTTTTACCTGAAAAATTGATATAGAAGACAAATTTTAAAGTCTATCAATTCACAAAGTGTAAAAATTGTTTATTTCATTGATTTGTTATAATGATCGGTTCTAGTAACACTAAAATAATACCTACTCCCACTTACCCTCATTGGATCAAAATTCCCAGGAGATGAGACAATATTTGAGACAAATGGTGAGTTGGGAATGTCCTCTGAATCACATGTTACGTGAATAGAATATTCTCCAACTAATGTTGGCCAATAGGTGACCACAGCAGAGCCATCACCATTATCGTTGCATTCAATACGAGCCTCACTTGGACCTTCGATAGAAAATCCTAAAAAAGTGAAAAAATCCACATATTTTTAAAACACCAGTTGCTCAATTTCACAGAATAATTCCGTAGAATAATGTCAGTAGTGTGCTTACCAAGCCCGCCAAGTTCATTGTTACTTTCGACAGTAAACACTGCAGGTTGGTTAACAGCTCCTCCTTCCAGGCCAGGGCCATAAGCTCGAATCTTTGAGGTTGAAGAGGGCCCAATTTCCACCTGTAGAATCATAGAAAATAATACCGTATGTCATATTAGATATTAGATTTAAAAATTAGTTGCCTAAATAAACTCTAATAAGTACCTACATTGAATGGACTCCTCTGAACATTTCCCGTACCAAACTGAACAGTCACAACATACTTTCCAACTTTACTGGGCGAATAAACACATTTGTATAAATGAGGTTCAACTTTGTTCAATGTAAATGGAATTTCAGTATTGCCTAGAAAGGAGCAAATAATAAATCATAATAAAAGATAGCATTAGTTATATGTGGCTTCAGTCTAAAGGTTTTGCACAGTAAAAATCGCTGCTTCATTTGTAATACAAACAAATCTCATATGGAATATTTAAAAAAACAAATCGAATAGACATACACACATTCAGATAAAACATTTTAAGCGATCGTTTATACATTTAAAATATAATTACTATACAAAGTATCATTCCTAGTTTTCATACTAACTGATAATAGTTTTAAAAAATGGGTACATACTATTATATATCGGTAGTTAACTATCTATTTGTAGTGTTTACAAGTAAAGACGAATCAACAGATTAAACGTATGTTTAAATATAATATAGGTAGATCGCCTTGCTATACAGTCCAACAAACACACTGAAAGAAAATCAAGTTACAAATATCGCTTCTATTCGAACCTGCCGAACCAACTGATTTATCGGTTTACCGATGTTAGAATTAACTGACCAAGTAACCATTTTTACATTTAAAAAATGCATGGATCCATTTGATGTCTATCATTGCGAATGTACTAAATGTGTCTGTGCAAAATCTGGGGGGGGGGATCTTTGCATAAACTACACCTAAACAGAACAGCCAAATTGGCATTCCACTGATACCAGAACTAAACAAACAGCACTGTGACAGATCAGAGATAGCGATTCCCAGACCATAAACCAATAGCTGAATGGTGGTATGCCTAGAACGGCAAGTGTATTTGTCGAGTTGAACAAATTGTATTAGTCTGCCAGCTCAGTCCACGCATCTTTGTATTCTTACACAATAATAATAAAGTGTCGAATAATACTGACAATGCAATTAATTATGTATAACATTTATCTTTAAATAAAGAATGATTTGACAACAGACCATGCTGACTATCCAGGTAGATAACCAGGCAACATCATAATCAACAGAGTTAAATTAAAAGGTCATGTTGTATTACCTCCCTGGATTTATTCATTTGAAAATTAAACATGTTCGCATGTTGATACTACTTACTTGAACTTTATAATTCACCTGTCTGATTTGGATTTGATGCATTCATAAATGAAATAATAATACGTCTAAACGGGTAAATAAAGCAATATTAATTTATAAACTATACAGACAGTTGACGTTAAAATAAATTTATGTTGACTGTACCGCCCCAAATAATATAACAATCAATTATAATTACATTAACGATCCATTTTAAAAACATTTGTCTACACGCAGTAAGTCTAAAAACAAGTGTCAACGAGTTTACGTTACGGCTTGATAACTTGTAGTCCATATTTTTTTCATACCGGGTCCTGCGATCTGCACAGACAGTTCCCCTTCTCCTGCGTCTTCGGTGTGGATGAGAAACTCCAGAGATTCTTTCACTCGAAGTCCGCGCGCTTGAACTCCACGACCAGTAACGTAAGCCGCCCGGGGGTTGCAAGCTGAGAGTGGCAGAAAAAAGATAACCCAATTAGGTATGTCGTCAAAATAATATGCCGGTAAATTCTACAATGTTGGTTTCTAAAAGTTTTGAAAACTGAGCTTTAGTTTCTAAACCTATTTCGAAGTAGTTTGGTTTTGAAGTTTTATATAAAATTGGTATGACAATAGAATCGATTTTTTGTTAAAACTTAGCATCGTGACAGATAGATTTATTATAATTATTGAATTTTATTCAAATACAATACTTAAACATGAGGGAAATATAATATAATTTAAAGATTGGGCATGTTCGATATAAGACATCATGCAGATCTCCATATTTAAATTTTTCAATAAAAAAAATACTCTAGATCATTATCAATTCATTTACATATTTAATAAAACTTTCATTTCAAATGCGTTTAAAAATTTATCGAAAAATTCAATTTCAAAATGTTGTCACACAAAAAATGCAGATACTGATTAATGACATTTTGAAATTGATAATTTAGTAAGTACTAATCTATATGTTATTGCTCAAATGAAGTCAATTTCTACTGCTTCAATTGATTTGTTTGGACTCAATATTTTTATAAAATTTCTTGGATGTTAGATGCACAAAGAAACACAGTGTTTATACAAAAAATCTCATCCTTAAAACATGCAGAACAATGAAACACTCATACTAAACAAGAAAGCACGTACAAGGGGGTTTCAAAAAGTTTCCGGACTAATAGACATTTTTGTTTGTTAAAATATAATTTATTTCAAAAAATTTAACAACGAATAACAACTGAAGTCTCATAAACAGAAAGAAGTGTCGAGCTTTACATCTTTTCGAAGTACTCACCATGCTTATTAATACATTTCCGC
>JAUYWI010009453.1:0-19253 GCA_034780595.1 Parotoplana pacifica
AGACCACCCGTATTAAAGGCTGAGAACGAGCCCCAAACCATCATTTTGGTTGGATGTTTCACAGTTGAAACGGTCTACCGGGGAATGTAACGTGATCCTTTAGGACGACGAACTGTGGAATGACAATCTTGAGACTGTTTAACGGAGGACTTGTCGGAAAACATGACTCTAGACCAGATATTTCTTGCAGAATTTCAATTTATCTGTGCGCATACGTCAGGATAGAAAAGGCTTTTTGGCTGGGGTATGAGCCGACAGGTTCCATTTCTTGAGCCTCATCTTGATTTGTGTTGTTTCCCAGGTCGACGTTGTGATCACGTTGAATAATGCGTTTGATCTGTGTTGCAGCCATGAATGGATTTTCGACTGATAGACGATTAATTATCCTGTCTTTGAGGGATGACCACTTCGACTGTAGCTCTTCAGATCAGGTTTGGTCATGAACGTTGGTCAGTTTCATTTGTTGCAGATTTATACATGTTTAGTCTTTCTGCTATTTGGCGATATGTATACCCTTCTTCTCGAAGTACAAGCACTTATGTACATGTTTCAGTAGTTAATTCCTTTTTCTAACCATAATTAAAAAGAAATAAGCTTAAAAAATTGATGAAAATGACCAAATTACGAATTCTGTACGGAGCAGTAACTTTAATGTAAACACAGCACTGATGAAAAATTCCAGGAATTTAACTAATCAAATCAACCATCAGAGCGCTGAAATACACACAACACTAAAAAACGTGATTGACTTAACTAGATTATCATAAATAGCAGAAAATCAATCATTTTTTTAAAATGCACTTTGTCCGCATACTTTAGATATTCTAACAATTTCATAACCTCAGGAAAGCTTGCCTGAGATTTTACTATTTTGTCATCATCTTACGATGATTTTTATAATTTAAAAAATTTCTTTGAATATATTGGGGACTATTTATTATTTGGAATCCACCTTATGGGGTTCAAACAAAGAAACATCTCCGTTGCTACTTGTTTGCTACATAAAAGCATTATTAAGTATCCAGTATTGTTTCATTTTAACTTAATAACTCCACATATTTTAATAGATGTTAAGTTTTAAACCTAATCAATAAAGATGCTATTCTGAAGTAATACGATACCGCACCCATTTATGTAGGTATTAGTATTTCCACTAATGTAAAGCAAACTACTTTATTAGAACAAATAACTCCAGTATAATGATTATCTAATACAATAAAATGTTACACAGAGAAAGTTTGAAAATGGAATAAGTAAAAATTGAACAATTAATCAACGGTAGAAAATATTTTTTTACTATGAAATTGATGAAGCCAACTTTAACTAAATGTACTATTATTAAAAGATGACCTGCAAATTTTGAAAATAGAAATAGAAAACAATTATAACAACTATGTTCATTTCTAACTAGTGTCCAATTAATAATATGTTCTGTACAAATTAGACCTAACCACCTTGTTCTATATGAACCACCATAGGTACATCATAAAACCATAGAAGTGGCATTCTATTCTAGATTTATTTTGATGTTAAAGCATAAAACCACATATATTATATATTATTAAAATTTTTATAACTTGCCGATCATTTTTTACGATATAACATTATTATGAAGTCGGTGAATAATAAATAGGTACACTTCCATTCGTATCAAAATAGCCACATATACCCAATGTACATTGCTGGAGCAGTATATACCTATTTAAGATGACAGAACGCAATATAACGGATAATTATAAAACAGTAAAAATATAAATTTCCGGAGATTTTCAGCTTTTTATTTTAATACATACATAACTAAGATAAAATAATAAATTTATTTAGCATAGAATTCCAAGGAAATCAACCAAATGGTAGCGTTAGCTTATCTAGTTCAGACATCTACATAATATAAGCATACAATTATTTATTAAATTGCATAAAATTATTACACAAAAGGCTTTGATTTTCTTATTTGGCAAATTTTCTTTAATGAATTTGATAATGAAAATGGTCCCTTTCTTCTTGGCTTCTTTTGCCTATTCGTGAAAGACTACATTGAAAAATCCATTTTCCAATACTCAATTAGATGTTGTTAGGCTTTCAGCTCCTCTTCACTTTCAAGAAGCTCGAATCTACAAATTCATTTCATCGCTATTCTAAGAAAAATCCGATAGACCTTTGAATGCAACTGTCAGGGCTTTAATCAGAATATCCAACTAAAATTTCATAGAAAGTAACAAGATAGTTATAGCGATAGCTAGACCTACTAACCTCTTTCAGACAGAACAGACGAATATTTTCAGAAACTAGACTTTTAATTTTTAAAATCATATCACAAAATGTTGAAGAAAAACTATGAGCAAGTAGATTTTTAACCACAAACAAATACAATAAATTAACACAAAACACCAAAGTTTCACTATAAAGCAAAAGACAAACAGTAAACATCACAATATAACGTTTACGAAACATCATTTATGAACATTATAGCACTAGTTAATAAAAATGGCAATGTCTTTCCACTTTTGGGAAGCGAACAGAAAAAAAAACTGATAACCAGTTAGAAAACAAAATTCATACAAACATTATCAAACACCAGGACATTTGACTACCTAAACAGTACACTCAAAACTGATGTTTCAAGAAATAACCACAACTAAATATATTTGGGATGTTTTAGAGATTCTACTACCCTTATATGCGTATTTAAAGCCAAGGTATCTAACTCAGAAAGTTGTATTATTTTACTCTGTTTAAATATCAGAATAATACAATTAATGCAATTCAAGAAAATGCCAAACGCGTGGAATTGACTTACTATTATTGGAGTCGAAAACTCGAAGAATCGAAACCGACCGCGCCTCCTCGCCAACATGATTCGTGGCGACGCACTCAATTCTTGATCTGTCATCTTCGAGCCTTGATCGAATTTTAAGAAGAACTCCGCGAGGAATAATCTTCACCACCGTTCCATGCGCGTCCCCCACTTGTCTGATACCATTCTTCAAAAGCGTCACTGATGGACTTGGATTGCCGCGTGCCCGACAAAAAAGCATGATTGTTTCTCCGGCAACTACTGAGGTATTGATCGGCGGATCAACTATCGTAGCTGGACCTATGCAGTTTTGAAAAGGACAAATAAAAACATATAAAATATAATGTACCTACTAAAAAAACATGCAGATACTTTAGAAATTTAAATTGACCAATAAAATAATATCATTATAGATACAATACCATCCTAGACAAGAAGCTTGGGGTTTCAATTAATAAATAAATCCCCAAGCTACCAAATGTGAGAAAATGAAGTAATTTACTACTCCATCTAAAAAATAGCACTATAAATAAAATGTCGTTATAAATACAAATCCTGTAACACAAAACGACAACTGATGCATAAATACCTGCTTGTACGGTTGGCTACCCGACTCTATGTTTGTATAAATCAAATCAATTTTCTACTACATCATATGTATTTCTTATTTCAAGATGGCCTCTATGTAAAATTTTGTACAGTCCCCACTCGTGCCTTAATACAAATTAACGATTTGACATCCTTGGAATAAAATGAGTGAGAATGTTCAATTGTTCAAGAAACGGAAGATTCGCCCATTACGGAAGTGGTTTGCGTAGAAGCCATGTTCAGTTAGTAATACTGAATCATGCTAAGAAATGATACACAAAACTTTCCAACATCTATATTCATTACCTAACAGCTGACAGTTAATTTTAAAACTTAATATTTTTATACTGAAAAAATGATTTGAGCTAAATTTCATACGGCTTTTTAAACATTTAAATTCCTCTATCTATCGCATATGAAATAACAATTTTAGAATTTAAAAACCTCTATAGCAGAAGGCGGTATCTGTTCTGTGTTGGAATTAGTAAAAGATGTCACTAAGACAGGAACCGGATTTTGTATACTTGCTAAGATAGTTATTAGAAAACCGATACTTATGGAGTTTATCACCTATTCCTTTTATTTATGTTTATTTCTTTTTTTTAAATATCTACAAAAGTGTGATTGTGAGCATTTAGATGATAAAAATGGCTCTTTCGATAGCAAAAATAAACAACATGGTCGACTAATTTGGTCAAATTTATAAGTTGTTTAATTTTTTTAAATATTTTTTTTCATGGCTAAGAAGTATTAACTTAAAAATTCACAATGGTAAATTATAATTTATTCCAAAGCTTCATAAAATAAACGTTCATTGCTGTAAATAATGTAACAATAGTTTATTATAAATAAATAAAGTTTGGCACCTCTACACACTTTCGCTTAATTAATGATTTATGACTCTGAGTGTACACGTTTGGAGTTATAATTAATTATTCAATCAATCACACAATTTCTGACATCTTCAACGACAAAATCAAGCTAAAATAAATTCCAAAAAAACTTCAAATTGCTCAATCGATTTTACTCAATAATTTTATTCATAGAAACTATTTTAGTCTATTTATTCAAAAATCGCCAAACATAGATTCCATACCAATAAAATGTGTTATCTGGTTTTAAATAAATTTTTCAGTTCCAAAATGCCCAGAATACAAACAAAGTGCAATGATTAATAAAATATTCATAAATTCTTTCAATCAACGTTGCCTTCTACATATGAGAAATATTTCATGAATGTCTGTTGCATAATATGCTGCTATTTGTCAACTAGAAGCAATAACATAACTGACACGAGTCCCACATTTCAGGTTAGATTTCTAAAATGTTTTTCGCAGATTTCATCATGTTGCATTTTAAAAACAGATTTTGTTGGGTGAAGCGATTAAAGTATTAAATTGGTTAAAAACTTATTAGAAATATTGAAATTTAATTAAAAAATACTGTCTCCGAAGCTGTTATGTAGAACATGAGTCATGGCATAATAGTCGTGCATTCAATTATCTAACATTATCCAAATTTCATCATCAATATTTAAGAAATATCTGCTCAAAAATATTGTGTAATTAGACTGATAGCTGCTTCGTCTAAACCGTCGCCATTCTAGCGTGATAGAAAGTCTGTTTAATGTTTAGCAGTATTTAGATAAATGAATTTAAAAATAGCCTCTACTCAATTTAACTGCCATTAATTTAAACGTTGATACTTTTCAGGGCATAATATTGTAACTGTAATTCTGTTTTAAAAAATCAACATCTAATTTTCACTGAATTTGATAGAAATGTTCACTAATAGAACACCAGCAAACTGCCAGGGCTGGACCAGACAGTTGGTTCATATAAATTGCTTTTTATAAAGTTGGATTTTTGTAAATTTTTCGTTTTCCTTTGAAATTAAAATATTTTTAAAACATAGTGCAGTACTCAATACCAACTAACTTCATATCAATATTTTTAAAATGTTTAGCCAAAAGAACTTTTTACATAAATATTATAAACTTTATCGTTAATAATACATTTAATTATTAAACATTTCCAAATAGTTTTTCAGTAAAATTTAATCTTCTATATTAGTTTCATTCTATAAAAAATTCGCTAACTGAATTTGCTTTTATAACAATTTATAATTTGTTTATATAATATTTCTAATATTAAAATGATATAGAATGTTAACAAATGTAATCGGTTATCTAATTAATTTTTTTCTGGTGGGACGTTTTCAATCTCATGTATCAATGAAAATAATTTAAATAGATTATAAAAAAACATACTACATTTTTACATATGTCATTATTTTAATCAAAATCCATTTCTAAATTTAGAGGATCATCAGAGGTAGGTAAACTTTGAAGGTTAAACCCCATCACATAAAAATTTCGTATCAAATTTCTTACTAAGGCCAAATTTAACATTAAAATGCAAGACTTTTCAATAGCTCTGTGATTTATAGAACACTTAAAACTATAATTGTTAGGCAATAAATATTTTGTAACAAAAATCAATTAACATAATATTTTCCTGTTATTAATCAGATAAGTACCATACAAATCTTAAGCTAGAATGCAGCCTATTCACTGCTAAAAATTCAGATTTGAGATCTACCTTCTATGGAGACAAAAAGCAAAATTATGATTGACAATATTGAATGGTTTATAATACAAAACTTAAACATTATATCGATTTTAAAGCAGTTTTTACCTGTTAAGTCGAATTAAAATTTCCTTGATTTTCAGAAAACTTACGTTTAATAAATGGTCCGTGTTCTGTTAAAATATCATCCTCATCCTCCAAAGTGTAGAATACCCTTCCATGATTAGTGTCTGATAGAAATCAGTTAAAGAGACAAGGAAATATACAAACCATACAATAAACACGTACATACCTAATACGAGTAATAAAGATGTCTTCAAAAATTAATTATAACACATCAGCACCTGTATCTCGTGACCCAATCCACCGGATACACCGGTAGAGTGAATCTGGAAAGTATTATTCTCTATTTTAAAAAAAAAACTATCCGTCAGGGATAAGGTGAGTACAAGTGTGTAATAGATAAGAAAAATAATAATTTAAATGATATATTTTGAAAAATCAGTTTAGTTTATTATAAAAAAAATATATCATCCCCCTGCAGAATGATCGATGTAAGGAAAATTGAAAAATCGATGAATGCTGATCTAGGATTATTGGTATAGTTCACAAATATTCATTAGAATTACTTTGAATTTAAATAAAACAAAGACGACAATGTGTCAGCATCTACTAAAGTAGATATTTAAAAATTTTGATAAACAAATTTAGTAAATTGAAAACCGAAATTAACTAGATTGAAGTGAGTTCTTCCTTTATTTCATTAAATTACTTTGCCTTCAAATTAGGCAAAAGATGAGACTTAACTGTTTGAAAAGGTAATATTAATTTAAACTAGTAGATCAAACCTTTTAAAATGAAGCTGTCTTTATCTTGTGAATAAATTGTATAGAGCATAATAAGGTTTAACAGCAACAACAAACACTGTTGACTAAGTAGTCAATTGCATGTGTTAGATTATTATTTTACATTTCAAATAAAATGCAATTTCGTTTGAAATTTTATTGTTCGATATTAACGACATCTAATAAAGGTGGTACAAAATAACTTCATGAGACAGAAAACAAACATCAATGCTCTGTAGTATGGATCATATTGATAGATTCCAGCTGCAAACAATTGGCAATAACAGTATGGATTGGGTTGCCCCCCCCCCTACCGGCAACATACTATTTGGACCTAGGTTCTAGTGACATCAAACAAGAATAAAATTCGATGAAATTGAAAAACCGGCGTATCAAAATTTAATTTAAGCCGCTGCTTTCTCCTCTACATTTTGCGGGGACGGAGCACAACACAGAATTTGGATAAGGAAGCTAGGAATACTAAAAATTGGTGCACCAGAACAGCCTGCCATGAGCTCATTAAAGAGAAGAACGAAATCACAAAATTTAATGTATCTTAAAAAACCCAAAATTTTCATCAAATTGATTTGGATAACCTATAGCTTCTAAGAAACACAGATTTTGGGCACAGGGCCAAGCTACACTTTTAGGGTGTGGGGTCTTAATCAACAGTATAAAATTTGGACATAAATACCAAGGATATCAAGGAACACACATCCATAAATATACGGTCAATGAATTAGTTTTATATTGTAAAAGAATCAACAGCCTGGAGAGCATCAATATCTTGTTAGTTCCAACTTCAAAAATAGGCAATAATACATTGACCGTTTAGTATTTTCTCGATGTTATTTAACATCGAGAAAATACTAAATTCAAGAACCCACAATTTGCACAATTCAAGCAAGACCATCACTAAAACTTGAAAATGGAATCTAAAACGAATTCGTGCTGCTGTTACCCTATCTATGTAATTCGACAACATCGAATCTAATAAAACAAAAATTAAAAATGGTGCCGGAAAACAGCTTTCTACGACCCAATTAAAGTTGAAAATTTGTGTCTATAATGGCAATGGATGTTGTGAATAGCAGCACATGATGGACTAAAATTTAGGGAATGAATGTTTTACATTGTGCAGTTTTAGCTAATATACAGAAAGATTTAGAAACTCCTTAAAATGAGTTGAAACAATATGAAAATGTTGACAAAACTACCGAAGGTACTATTCAAAAATTGAACTTGTTAGAAACACCTGTAACACACATTCAGGTTATGATGTATAACAGAATTTATCGATTTTTTAAAACTAAATTCTATCTATCGACCATCTCATTGAACAACAACAATTTGGGCAAAAAGGGAAGCTCCACGACTCATGCAATGGTCAGCCTTATGCACCAACTACACAAGGGTACGGATGAAGGTAAAGCGGCCCGTCTTTTACTTGTAGATTTCAGTAAAGGATTCGATTTAGTGTTTAACTTCATTTCATCTTGAATATTTTCTAGTTTTCTGTCTGTGATTCTTAGTACTCCCTGCCTTTTGACGTATCAAGCCGCCACCGGAGTTCGAGTTCAAAGTGCCGCTGGGAACCAGGGACCGTTTATTGATCGCGTTGTACTTATAAGTCATTCAAGGGAGGGATAGTGACAGTGGTTTCCCCTTGCCTTCTGTCACAGCTGTTGAAGCCACATTTAGGAATCGGATTCCGCTATGCCTTCATTATACTAATGCCACTTAACAAGTTTTACTACATCCGTTAGCACTTTCGTGTTCATCTACACCTAGTAATACTCCTTTGCCAGCTACCAAATTAGTTGTTCCCCAGATAAAGATCTAAGGATTCGCACCAACTAGAGTCCAATCCCTCATCCAACTTGGCCACGGAGAAACACAGCATAACTTAAATGTACTTTTCAAATTATACAAAATATAAAACTTTAACGGTTTCAGAAGAATAGATACACTAGATTATTTTGTTCCTGATAAAAGTACCTAATATCCGCATAATGCATATATGCGAAAAGTAATTTTGTACATAGGAAACAAAAACTATATTACCTAAAATAAAATAGCTGAATATCACACGTGTTATTTGTGTGTAGCTAACGAAAGCTAATTATGTACTTACGAGTAGCGTTTAAATATTCCCCAATCACTTCGATTTGTTTCCACTGAGCTGAACAATAATTTTTCTTCGCAGTAAAGATAGTAAGAACAAAAAGTAATTTAAAAATAGACGGCGTACATGAGGAAGAGCACGAGAATGAAGCCGAAGATTTTAATCCAGAAAACAATATTTCAAAACCACATCCAAGACAAACCACAAAATTATTAATAAAGAGAAAAATAACCTGTGCTACATTATATAATATCGATTCCTGAGTCATTGCTAGAATGTCAAGAGAAAAGGCACTTGCTTGGTCCAAGTTGCCAAGGTTTGAGTTTACTGGTTAAATTGAATCTTCTACGAAGAATTGTCATTGAGTCGTTTTTTTCTGTGCTTAAAATATGTCTTTTTCATTTGAAAAATAGATTCAGAAGCCACACATTATGATGAGAACAATAAAGCATTTTCAGTCTCAAACATAGTAGAGCACTAACAATGTAAATAATACCAATAAATTAAAAAAATCATTTAGTAAAAGAATTGAATTATAACACAGCTGAAATTTTGATTTCGACTAATTGCAAACCAGATTTTGATGAAAAAATGGACTCACTATAGATTGCTCCTTCTGCAAACAACAATAAAAAGTAAATTTGAAAATTATCGTTGGCACTAATTCGTGCTTTTAGTCAAATTTTGCACATATGTAGCAAATAGCAGTTAATTTGCAATAAAAATATTGTTTCGTTGAACTATTGGCACAAGTTTTTGACAGTTCTGCATGGTGGAATATTGAACTCGTTTGGTTGGCTATGGTTGAATGAAAAGATGTTGAATTACTAGCCCGAGATCACAATCTTAATTTAAATCTTGAAATTGGTAGATTAAAGATATTATTACATATTATTCTAAAGTTAAATGCACTTTTTATTTCATAAATTGGTGGAAACACAAACCAAAGAAATTACAATACAGAAATGAACAAGTGAAGACAATGTAGACGACGTCGAAGGGAATCTCAGAATTTCGCTCAGTAGAAAGAGGAATATCATCGAGTTGACAAGTCAGGAAAATTAGATGGAAGTTTAGGGAAAGAACGGAAATGTTGAGAGTGTAAAACAGACATTTGCACAGAAGAAATTTATGATCATTCAAGGTATATCTATAGATACGCAATGTATCGTATAAGTTTGAATATTATTGGTTAGCCAATAAAATCAAATCTAAATAATAGACAGTGAAAATGGTACCTAATAAATATAGGTATAGGAAAAGTTATTAAACTAAATATGATTGTACTACTTGAACTTAACTACTTTAACATTCAAATTTTCACGTGCCAATTAATAGGAAAACTGTTTGTTTATTGTTTAATAAAATTTCCACAATAAACACGTCAAGATATTTATTCCTAAACCAGAAAGCCAAGGATTCTTGTCAAACTAACTGATATCGATGCTTTTTTAAACCAGACGATTAATCAAGTGTGTTAAATTTTAATTGAGAAAAAGTTAATCAAATCTAACGTTTTATTGTACGATTAGCAGGCAGCTACTCACTAATAATATCCATATTTAATTGTTTTATTTAGTTTTAAATACAATGGCTTTCATGCCTAGTGCTGATTGAATGTTTATTCAATTTTTCCCAAAATAGAAAGCAATACTATAAATTAATTTGAAGTACCTACCCAAAAATCGGGAGATAAGAAAATAATAATTTAGATCTAAATAAGATAGTTTGCTTTTACAGTTTCCGTTTATTGGGTTGAATAGTTAAGAATGAAGACTAGAAATTTAATGTTTGGTTGAAATTCAAAATAAAATGATTCAAGTATACGGTAATAGCGAAAAAATAAATTGGTTTTATTAACTATCTTCTCCAGAGTGGAGACATAAAAGAATCAATAAAATGGAAACTGATTATGTTATTTGTGAAAATTAAAGAAGTGCACAAATCTTAAGAATTTCAAACCTGCTGTGGATATGAATCAATAAAAAACAGGCAACTAAATGGCTGAAGTAAAAATATTATTAAAATATGAAGTTTAAAAACTATGTACATAAACCTAATAATGATCATGTATATCACAAAATATTGCTGAAAACATAGTAATTCTCAGAATACGGTTTAGATCCCAGATGTTTCTTTACTTTTCAAGAACTATTACAATAAAAAAACAGAAATAAACTGTTGTATCAATTGTGATATACAGGGTGGGCAATAATTCACAGTCGAAAATTAAAAGATCAATTCTATGTATTAAACATGTCTATGAATTCTATGAAATATGTCTATGAATATCATATTGTGTTTCTATAATATTTTAATGTAAAAATCATAGATTTTTTCTATCACTAAATATTTAACTATTAATGTTGATATTTTAATTCTCGACGGTGAATTATGGCCCACCCTGTATGTCATGCCTCACCTTGACTTGTAGATAGTTGTACACAATAAAATTTGTACATATTTCGATAAAAAACAAAACCAATAAGGATTGCCCTTAAACAAATCTTAGTCTGGGAGCTACGAAGGGTTTAATCAAAACTCTTTGTTCCCAAAGCTTTTGGTGCTTTGTTATGTAGTACACTTCAATAAATACACAGAATAGCAAGTCTTGGGTTGCTCAAAAAGTCCCTGTGCCTCCAGAGGTCACTCAACAAATGGGTTACTCAATGTATTTTTTCTACGCTGGAAAAATCTGTGAAAAGGTTGCTTCAAATTATTTGGTTAATCGAAACTAACAAATTTGGTGGCTTTTATGTTGATGCTACCCATAATTTCTCCTAGCTCTCATATAAAAGTATAAATAGCATCAAAATTGTTAGTTTTGATTAACAGAATATTTTTAAACATCTGTAATGTAAATTAGAAGCAACTTTTTCACCGATATTTTTCAGTATAACAATAGATTGAGTGAGGCCTGGAACGCAAAACTTGCCATTTCGTATAAGTATATTAATTGTAGTGCATAACAAAACCACCAAATCTTTAGAAACAGAGAGTAGGATTAAACTTCCCGTATCTCACTGTCTAGTTCATAAATATAGACATCTTTGCATAGAAATTAGTTAAAAAACAAACATAACGTGCGATGACGCTGGAATTGAAGTAATAATTAAAAAGCCACCGACGTCTCAGTTAAAAAAAAGCCACCGACGTCTCAGTGAACTTAAGGTCTTTAATTGAATTTTATTGCGGCTTTTTACTTTTTAAACATAACGTTTTTTAGGTTTGTATTGTCAAATCATAGATAAAGTTAGTTATAAACCGTGGTAACTCAGATACCGTTGTAGTTGTAATTTATCAACTGTGTATGAGGTCTTCATGATGTAAACAAAATAAAAGTGATCAAATTTTAGTAATAAAAAGCAACATAATAAATTCATCACGAAGTAGCCCATACCAAATGTATTGATTGAAAAAGTTTATGTTCTAGGGATGGGATGACACAGTGTAGAAAGAAAACTCTTTGAAATGTAAATACCGTAATATTATTGCACTGATTACAGAATCTATTTTATGATTAGTAATAAAATAGATTACCTCCCATATCATGAATCTGCATAAAAATGAAGTGTTCAACACAAAAGGAAAAATGGAATTATTTCTGCACTACTATCAATACAATAATCTGAAACACAAAAATACTTTGAAGAACAAACTCAAAAAAAAATCACATAGAATAAGTTGAGTCATAAGTCACTAAATCATTTGGACAAATACGTGGGTATATATTATCATTTAACTTCAAAAAGTATGTTAGCTCTCATTATACATATGAATGTTATTATGTTTTAGATAAATGATTTTTTTTAAATATTAGAGCTAACAAAATCAAAATTCAATAATTGCTATTTATAGAAATTACTTATGTTAGATGTCCAATGTCCTTATTTTTCTTTAAAGTTTGGTACTCAAGAATTTGAATTTATAGTATTTATTTTCTGATGTTCATTGACTTTGTTAGCTCTAATATTTAAAAAAAATCAATTATCTAAAACCAATAACATTTATATAATGAGAGCTAACACCCTTTTTGACCCATTCTTTTTGTAATGAATTCATATAATTTGTGGTTGCTTTGCAAAATAACTTTAAAAAATAGATATATAAAAAATTGTTTGTTGCTATGCAATATCCCTATCAACAGATCCTATGAGAAAAGCATATCAAATGAATGTTCAGATAAAGTAACTAAGGTTTTATGTGGTCAATAACCATAAAATATTTGTTACTATGCTATATTGGTGACCATAGCAATAATTGCAAAGTTAAAAATTGATTAAAAAGGTTTATATATTGTAACTAAGGTCTCATAGGGTCAAGTTACAAAAGACATGTAAAAATTGGTTGTTACTATGCTATAATGGTGTCTGTAGCAACAGATACTAAGTAGAAAGCTGATTAAATGAAAGTTCATATATGGTAACTAGGGTATCACTTGGTCAAATGCCCAAAAAACAAATATGTTGGATAATTTTGTAAAAATAGGTTGTTGCTATGCTATAATGGTGGCCCTAGTAACAGTTGTTAAGTAGAAAGGTGATTAAATATGGTAACTATGGTCTCACGTGGTCAAAAACCCCTAAAAATATAGTTATGTGGCATTAATTTGTAAAAATTGCTTGTTGCTATACTAAATATCTGACAATGGATTTTTGCTTCTTGCCCCAAAAAAAGAATCAAAATATGAAAAAGACAGATTTAGGATACTGTATCTCCTAAGCTAGTCTACTTGACCGATTCTGATAGAATTTGGCACAGTTGCTTATCGTCAGAGCCTGAAAACAAAAATGAATTTTCAAGTCATGAAGTCTTTCAGCTTGTAATGGGAAGGACTCAAAAATGGCCTATTTTCAACTATCTTATTTGGTAATGGCCACGAGGCAAGGCTGAGCGTTAGAGCTAACAGCCAAATTGCCATAAACTTAGATAGTAATTAACGCATATCTACTTGTTTTAATCTTGCCCTTCCATCATCATTACAACTACAATAAAGAAAATTATTGATTACCGACTTTTTGGCCAAAAAATTTTTTTTTTGTTAAAATCATTTAAATGGCTCGAAAATCCAAAAGCATTCTATATTTAGTCATGCTTCAGATTTAAATTCTGAAAGACATCTGAAACTATGAATGAAATTTTATGGTTCCTGAGCAAGTACACTTATATGATATTTTTTAAATAAGAATATTTTTTATCATAGATTATTATGAGTTTTTAGGAAGTTATGGTGTTTTTTTTATTGAATTCAGTCACTACAATTGATAAAGTTTAAGATTTTAATTGGCATGCTATTAAATGTATTATATTGGGAATTATGTCAAATTTGAAAGTTCTCTAACAAATTATTCCTACTCTGAATTAATCAAATTTCAAATTTTCCAATCCAAAAATAAAGCATTTTCAGATATGACCAAATTTGTGTACAAAACTTTTCATACCACGTGCTTGGGTAAATTATTTCTACAAATTGTCTCAAATGTTTAGAACATTTCTTCTTAGTCTAAAAAATCAATTCATAAGTGTTTTTATAGATATTTTTTAAAAATAGTTGGCTCTCAAGTTGCAATCTATGCAACGAAATTAAAATGTCCAAAATCAGGAATATATCTAACGAAAAAAAAAGATTTTATCAATATTTATATTCAAAATCAATTTAATTTGTAAAATTACATTCTACCCATTTTGATCTAATTTCGATTTTTCAAAAGACTGTCAGGTGATCTTTAGGAGGGTCAACGGTCAAAAATATTTGAATAAAACAAATCACAAGAGAATTTAATTACAATCGGTTAAAGCGTTTCCGAGTAGTTGACGATTATTACACTCCTGCCCCGTCAAAAGTTTACCGCACCCTAACCTAACTTCATTCATTCATTTCACTCTCGATTTATGTTAGGTATTTTACAGGGTCATCTTTGTAACAACTCCTCATGAACTTCTGATAGGCATATAGATACAGAAAATTAAAAATAGACAGCTATGGAAGAAAATGTGAAAATAATTAGAGATGCGACTAGGTAGAGGTATATAGAAATATTTATTTTGTATAAAAACGTGATCAGATCAGTGGATGAACGATATAATGTATCGTCACCCTGTAAACATTTGAATTAGAATTGTGTCAGACTTAAAAATTTTATCAACTTGCGTACAAAACTATACGCACAATTTGATATTTTCTTCTGTAAAATAATAACAGAAGGTATTACATATAAACGTATTCCAAAGTTTTAATAGTAACTTGGTTCACTATAAGAATCACCCACCATATGCAATAAAAACAGAATTTATATGCGAAATTATTTTACCTATTAGGTATAACATTTGTTAAAACTTTCTAAATTTACAAGAAATAATTCAAAGTGTATTTCTTTATTACTACTAAAACATTCAGTAGTATATCAAATTAGCTAAATATTCTATAGTATTCAAAAGTTAATAGAAATTTAAAAAATCCAACAGCCAATTAACATACAGTATAATATTAGTTTAATTCTTCATAATAAAATTTGTAAGTATTCATTAACCATAAATTGATCAATGCATATTATTTGCCAATCATCGTACTTTTTTCATCTCGTAAACATTGGGAAACCAGCCAGATAAACTCAAAAACTAAAATTAGGCGCAAATTAAAAAAAACTTTTTATCATACTGTAAAAATGAGATTAGCGAAATAGCCTATACTTATACATACAATTAAGGAAAAAAAACTGATAGAAAATTTAAAATCGGTATTGTTCGTTCATTGGAATTTCATATTTTTAGCATTATCTACCCTTTATCTGATAGGTCATTAGTGCACCAAGTAGAAAAGCCATAGCTTTATCCAAAGTCCAATGATTTTGGGATGAGATCCAGCAGATGCCTTAAAAATGAATTTTCTCTAATTTAATTTTAGTGAATAAAATCATTCCAAAAATCCTCAAAAATGACCTAGAAACCACTAATAAGGCATTTAATACTTAGGTACTTACTTAGTTAGTGGGAGTTTGACCGCCTAAGCACGACAAATTTCTTCTATTCATGTTTCCTATCTTACAGGGTTCTCACGCTTTTCCTATTTTATTTTTCAATACTTTTTCAATTTTTAAGACTTATTTTTTATACCAAAGACAAATTCAAATTCATATAAAATAAGAGTAGAATAACGTTTTATATATAACTTGTCAAAAAGTAACAAATTTTCAGTACCTCTTGAATAACTTCAAAGCAGGAATCAAATTTTTGCTTGGATTTCCATATTTGTCTGTAGAATGAATTTCTTCAGATTTTTGCAGGCTCTTGACACGAAGTGAATTAGATTTAGATAGCAGTTTTTTTCAGCTTCTATTGCATACTTGTCGGAGCTCTTTTCAGTTCTTTTTTTCTTTCATCAGAGGAAAGAAATCTCTTGGCTTTTAAAGCATCTAACTCTTCTTGAAAGCAGCTCTTTTTGTAGATATAAGTCTTCAATTGATTTTCCTCTTCTAAATATTGGCAATATAAACTGAAATGGATCGCCGAGAAACTAACGATCGCTCTTTAAGATTTTTAACAATGACTTCTTTGTTTACGGAAAATCCCCTTTCTACACTGGCTTGATCATGTGATAGTACTAATAACAACTTAACTATTTCCCAGAGATTGGTGCATAGAAAGCGGACATGTTTTTACATGAACTCATCCAAATGCTGTACTATTCTGCAGAAATCAGCAAAATTCGTTCTTTCCCCTGAATCATCAAAGCTGTTCAAGAGTATTTGCCATTCATATTTTATCACATCACACTGCGATTGCTTGATCCATTGATCATCAGATAGAATTTCAAGAACTTATTGTGAAAGTCGAATGCACTTTTATCGGTTGGTAGCCATCATGTGGGATCAAGGAAAGCAGCACAGTGATCGGATAAGCATATATTTACATACTGAATTACTACATTACATAATATTATTTTGATAAGAATGTTTCTTGAAATAACAGTTTGATCCATTTCCCTAAATAACAGTGTGATAGTGTAAACATGATAGAATTATAATTTGGCATAATTAGTTTGAAAAAGCCTGATATAACATCTAAAACAAACAATGAAAGTATTGGGAATTAATGGATTCCATCTAACAGTGGTTAAAACTGAATCAAGCACTTTTGCATTGGATACCTACAAAACAATGAAAACCAACCATCAATAAGAATCCATTAAATTGCCGCAGGCGAGTTTCTATAAATCAGTCTTGTAATTTTTGTCAGAATGAGAAATTGAGCAAAACATTTTTCATGCTTTTCAAATGATTTTCCAAGAGTCATTGAAAGGTCCTCTTTTTGTATACTTTTTAAAGACTTAAATTCAAAATTTCATTTTCCATACTTTAAGACTACCGTGGGGACCCGGCATCTTAGTACACAACTGCTTCCGCTTCATGTTGCTGTCTTTTTCTAGATGCCGTACGTATGTTGGTTTGCTAGTCTTTCTGTGTAAGTTGCCAGAATATAGGTCTCTGTACAATTTCATTGTTTTTTCTACAGTGTCCTGCCAATTATAATATAATCAGCTTATAATGGTGTCTGTTATTTTTGGGATTTTTCCATAGGGGTCTTTATTAGTGCGATTTGGTCAGATTTGAAAAGACATAGTGATTTTTTGTTTAGAAAGGTAATTTTTAAACAAAAAATCACTTGTCTTTTCAAATCTGACCTCAATGATAATATTAGATGGGTCTTTCAAAGCTTTAAAATTAAAAGCAATACTTTTCTCTCAAATATAAAACGCCCTTTGGTCTGAAGTCTTAGATTGTCTATCAATTTTGCAGTTTGTGTAATACAAACAGTTCATACATTTGTAAGACTACACGACATCTTACGACCAGGACCAAAGAGCACAAAATATTAATTCTCCGATAGGGAACCACCTCTTAGATTATAAGCTTAGTTCTCGTAAATTGTCTTTAAATAATTTTTAAATTTTAGCTACTGGTAAATCAGATTCTCATTGAAAATCATCTACCTGATTTTTGCTTTTCTCACTTTTAGCTGGGATGGTATGCTGGTCTCCAATGTAGATGAAATTTGTTTTTTTATTCATTAATATATAGTCCAATTTGTTTTACTGCATCTTCTACATACTTTGTGCAGTAGTGTTTTTGCATCATTTATTGTATTAATATTTGTACTATTTGTCTGCAGAAGTGGTTTTTGATGTCTACTTCTGCTCTCCTTCAATGTGAAGCCATTTAATAGCCATCTAACAACCATTTATTTGTAACGAAATTGACTATTTAAAAAATCTAATTTTGTGGACCTGCCCCGCTATGGTGGACCTCATAGCCCTGGAAGCATAAAATTGAGGCATCCAATTTTCTAACACATTATTTCTAATATTTAATTCTAAATCTCAATTTGAGCACGATAGGACACTTTCTTTAGATTTTTGAGCCATAAAGTAATTTTCACGAAAAATATTTTTTCTGCCAAAATCGATAATCAGTATTTTTTAAACATTTACACACCAAATTTGAAGTTAATTTTTGAACCTGACCTTGTCATCGGCCCCCTTATCGAAATTTTCTATCGCTAATCTTTCCAACTGTCAGCCCAATCCATTCACGAGAAGTACAACCTCCCTGTCAGCTTTGCAAATTCTATGGGGGTGGCTACCCCCCCCCCAATTATTTTCCCAAAGTTCATTTCAATCCATTGACGGAAAGTATAAACTCTACCACCACGTATGCAAAAAAAGGATTATCTACCTAGGGTTAAGACATTCGGTTCATTACATGCTAAATTTAATTTAGAAATCATTTTAAGTGTATTCGCAAGCAACTTACTTATATTTGCTCGATTCTAACAGGAACTATATTGCTAACCAGAAACCAATAAATTAGTCTGAGTAAACTGAACAAGTTCAAAGCAAAGTATTTAAACTGTATAACATCTCATTATATGTAATATATAAGCAAGCCGCAAAATCATTCAAATCTAAAATGTTTTCTTTGGTATTTCAATGTAAATGAATTCAGTTTACAAAATCTCAAAGGAATAAAAATTAACAGAAGATAATATCAAGTTTTAAATTACTAAGTGCATATTTAATAGGCATCCTAACAAAGTAGTCAAATAACACTAAGGAACTCATTTAAAAAACTACAGGGCTGAAAAAAATAACTCAACTGATAGAAGATTATTAAAGAAGTACTTTTTTTCTTAGATTTTATCAGAACAGACAAAATAAGTGATCAATCAACGTGTAGGACCTGCTTTGACAGCGTGAGTGCCCTTTAATAAAAAAACAGGCTTCAAAGTACTTTTTTGTCAATAGCTTCTTCTTT
>JAUYWI010009564.1:0-19251 GCA_034780595.1 Parotoplana pacifica
ATGAAAAATCGAGTATTTTTTCTCATATTGAACTTGACAAGAAGCCATTCACCGATCCTCATCTCATCTATCTTCCATGCAACGACTCCAGTGAAAACGTCAAGAGGTTGGTGTGTAATCTGAATCGTAATTGTAGCATCCTGAGTAGCCTCGACGTTCGGTGTTGCAATCAGGGTATTAGCATTCAATTGGCATGGACTCTGCCGATCACAGCAAGTATCCGTTTCGTTTTTCACGTGTGATATTTTCCAGTCTTTCACATAATTTCTGTTGAGACAATGCTCTGTCTGCCAATCTAATAGGCACTCATTACAACAGCAAGTAAGTTTTCTTAGGCCGACAAATCCTGGTTTTATACCGACAGCGCTATGTGTTGACAGCAATCCTGGCACGGGTTTGGCAGATCGATTCTCTCTGTTGATTTCAGTAGTATCAACATAATAAAACGATCTGCGTTTCATCTTTCGATCTTTCGAATTTGTTGGGTCAAACGTGAGATTTGTCTTCAAATAATCGAATACTGACTTCGCTGAGTCTATGACTAAATCATTACGAATGATAGCGTTCTTGAGAGGAGTTTTTACGTGATCCCCGAATCCATCACATATATTTTTAAATTCGCTTGATTCGCCATAATGTGCAATACACATACTACCTGGATAGTGCTCAGAGAATGAAGCAATGTCCAGCATTGTATGCCGGCTTCGAAATTGCCCCGCACATCCATCACTGAAGCGGTGGAACACTTTGATTTCTGAGTTATAATATTTCTTCAGATGATTCAAGGCAACCGACGTAAAAGCTCTAACTGCGTGGCCATCGTGCTTGGTATCATTAGAAATAATATTTACAGAATCTATAAAGACTTCATCCGACTCTCTGTCTCTGTAATACACAGCGACTGGAAACAAAGAAACGCTAAACGCCTTTGCATGCGAGGCAATCGTTTCCTCGGAGTATTGGAGGCCAATGTTTTCGGAATAGTCCATGATCATGAGTACTTGATCTTCAGGTAGGTGTTGTGTCAAGTATTTTAGTTGATGCCATTGCCATCTGGCTCGAAAATCATGCATGGCATATGCTTCAAGTTCACGTGCTATCTCTCTTAGTAATATATCGACCGTTCCACCTTCTTTGGTGATCTCATTGTAATTCTTCTTTTCAATTTGACCAGTTCGTTTATTCAATTTTTCACGTTCAACATTCTTCCAAGCGGTCCAATTCACTTCACTGTTTCGTAGAGTATCTTCTCCTATTATATCACATTGATTATCCATAAAAATGTGAGTTCCACATTGGCCACAGTTTCGCTCAAGACATTCCAAGTTTGCATAGTTGGTTTTATATGGACACATAGACTGGTCTATCAACTGCTTAACAGTTTCTGTTTGGATCTCCAAGCCATTAGCTTTTCTGAATTTATTCAGAACATCCAACTTCCTTTTTATATTCGAGCATTTAGTGCAAACACATTTTGCTTTTTTGGTTCCCACCTTTGCTGTTATTATATAGAAAGGTCTCATTTTACCAAAGGTTTGTACACTGTAAGGAAACAGTGGGTTCTCCTTCACAAACTCTTTGTACATATCATCCATTCTGTACTTCAGAACTCTTTTGGTTACAGGAAGACCCTTCTTTTGTTTTCGCCTTCGATTCAGATTAGTCAATCTTCTATCCAGAACAGTTGATCCTGGAATAGCCTTCGAGTTCCAGTCTTTTATCAAGTATTCTTCGACTTTAAAACTCCATGTCGCCTTTCTCGCATTTCTAGTTGCTCGCAATGTAGAACTTTTCTTTGATATCTTTTTGACATAATCTTTAGCTTCCTGGACACGCAGTTCTTTGTTTATCTTTGGTGGTTTAGTCGGCACATATTTTGTTTTGATTTGGTGCAATTGAGATTGAAGAGATTTGACTTTTGCCTGCAGATCTTTGTTTGCAACTTTGAGATTAGTGGCTTTCACCCTACGTTCTAATTTTCTTCTCTTTGTTTGTGCAGAAGATGCGGGACTTTCTGAAGTAGGTCTCTTTCTAGATTGCTTCCGTAAAGCTTCCGTAAAAACCTCCCACTCTACTTCTACAACAGGTGTTTCTTCCTGTAGCTCTCTATCTTTTCTTACTTTTTCAGTTTGTTTTCTGGTACGCCAAAGATACCTACTTGCTTCACGAAATTTACTATCTTTTTCTCTAAGAGCTCTTTCGCTTTCTGTTTTCTTATTCTGCCTAGCCTTAGCCCCATCAAGACGTTTCTTATTCCGTGCTGGATCGTTCTTAATTCTTTGTCGATAGAGACGATTATTGAGCTTGTTTCGTTCTCGCTTTCGTATTGCTTCATTGGAATTCGGATTATCCTTTCCTAAAGTCAAATTGGACTTTCGTTTCATAATAACCTAAAAATACACAAATATACGAAAATTTAGCTGACAATCACGAATAAGAATTTAGTTCTATCTCCTTTTAAATACGGAAATATGTCTCATTTTTATGTTCGACCTTATTTAAATATTTTAAATAGTACTTCGTTTATTGGTTAATATCAAAAATACGCATTTTCAGGCAATTCAACTATGTCATTTCGACCTGGTGTGATAGCCTTAATAGTAATATTCAGACATTCTGAAATAATGTTATTAATACAAATATATTATTACCCAAAGGTGTCTTCGAGTAATATACATGAATTTGTAAGTAATAAAGTATTAATATTTATTTATAAATTATCAATAGAAGCGTCAATTATTGATCTCTAAAATGTCGATCACGAATAAGAACTTTTAAAAAAATATTTAAGTAGCAAACAGACAGTGGAAACGTAGCTTAAATATAAAAATGTATGTTTTGTTCTTATTTATTTTTATTCTACTATATGCTAGGTAACACACAAATTATCCAATATTATTAATACATGTATATCTTAAGGTATCACGGAAAAGAGTCAAAATAGGAGTAATTTTACAAATATAATTTTTATGGCTAAATGTAGTTCAAAATTATTAAAAATGATTCTATTCTTAATCGTTCATCATAATCTTGAATACAAGTTAACTGTATCGACGTAAGTAAGCTTATTTATGGATGAACATATTAGATCACGTTATAAATTTTGTCTAAAATCATTAGTTTTTTGAAAATAAAATACTTCATATATGTTTAAATCTTAAATAATAATACTCAATAACATTCTTTTTTAGTGTCAAATAACTATATTTATCTATTTTTATTATACGTATAAATATATTTTACATTTTCAACTATCACGAATAATAAGATTTTATCGTTTATTATTATTTAATAATTTGATCTTACTTTTTTATCAATATCCGTTATGTGAATCAATAAAGACACCGTTTGATATTATTAGACACAAATTGTACTAGATAATAAGAAAAATAATGTCGACTATTGCGAATTCAAATATTGTATCAACCAATCTAAATGATTCATATAAAATATAGATAAATCAAGCCATAGTGAAATATAATATTGCACGATGTCTATGGTTTTCCAACACAAAAATACAAGGATGATGTATTGATTTTATGGACGATGGAATTCCCTTGTGTAGGTGGGAGCTCACACTTTTTACCCTATATGACTGTATATAAAGATTATCGTCACCTGAAAACTATATTTAAATTGAAATATAACAAAAATTAACGTTTTTTACCATGATTTTGAACTTTAGGATGCTGTAAAAAATAAAGTATTAGCTCTATGGAAACAATTTTTTTAGGAAAAGTAAATATCATCTCAATAAACAAATTAAGTAACTAAGATCATAATATTAATCACCCTATCGTAAGATATTAAGCGGTAACACTTTTTAGTATGATATCAGACGGATTCGGAGAGTTGGCCCCTGAATCTATTCGTATGTACATCCTTTGAATTTATTCCTATGCTGCAAACAATCCTTTGAATTTATTTATCTGCTACAAACCATGGGTTGAGTCTATTCATTTGCCGCAAAGACATCTTTTGAATTTATTTATTATTTACTGCAAATATATCCTGCAAACACATCTTTTGAATTTAATATGCGGCAGATATGTTCATCCTTAAACGCTTCCTTTGAATCTACTATATACATTCTAAAAACCATTTCAACCAAGCTTTATTATATTTGTTTCAGAACTGCAAAACTTACGAAGAATTGAAATCCAATATGGAGGCCCAAGACATTAACTTGGATTTGGAAGCTGTTCAGGTAGTAATAATTTTATATTAGATCATATTATCTGTTCATATTGTCGTAAAGAGTACGTCTGTTATAAGTTTTTTTAATATTATATTAGAATAGATAAATATAAATATAAATGGCTCATAAGAATTCTTTTTTAGCTAGAAACATAATTAGAGACGTTGTCAGTGACAAACTTGCAAGGCTTATTTCTAAAAGTTTGATAGAGGTTTTTCCTTGAATATAGCAATGTCAAAAAAATCTTTATCGTTAATTTAATGATCCTGTGACTACTGTGAATAATTTATCTACTCATTTCTCGTTTCTTGGTTGACTTTTGGAAAACGGAATACGAATTTCTCGACAACCCTCAAATTTATTAATCTAATGGAGCCTAATAATGCAATTGTACAATCTCGACAAATGGAAAATTAGTCAATTAATGTCAAAGATTTAAGAGGTTTATTAGATTAATGTCTATCACATTCTATTTTATGTTATAATAATTTATAATATTGTTTTGGTTGATCTTATGAGGAATTTATTTTTACAATTGAGCTGTTTAGTATCAACAAATCAATAGATATTTTGTTAGATAATTTGTGTATTCTGTTTTTGTTGCCCAATTTTTATATATTTCACAGAGTCTAGCTATACTTATATTATACACTTGTGTTGAAAGAGAATGTCAAAATGGATTTACACAAGCAATAATGATGCGTTGAGCAAATTATCGAATAATAAAACTAAACCGGCGCACTCAACAATAATCTTATTTTCCAAACATTGACCAAAGAAAATATTTGTCTTTGTGTTTCGACTGTCTGGCTATTTTTAATACCTCCAACGGCTGTTTGTCTGATGAATAAAAGAGGAGAGGATTATATTTTTCATAATAGATGCGATTTATTCACTGTGTGTGAAACTGAATTTAGCATCACCCTTATAAGTTGACCTCAATACAACTGAAAGATTTGTGCTTCAGAACGTTTTTAATGTCATTAGGTTGTTCTTCTCCGAACGTTTACATCTTCTGTATTTCTTAGAAGATTGACATTTCTATTAGGATTTTGCTTTTGTGTGTCTAATGTTTATATTATCATTAGGTTTTCTTTGTGTTTCGGAACGTTTATATTTTCAATTAGGTTTTTGTTCTATGCTTCCTAAAGCGTAGACTGGAGCTTTTTATTTTTAATGTAGAGCAATAATTAGAATATAATCGTCTCAGAGTGAAATTTGTAATAGGTTTCTTGGTGATGAAGGGACATTTCGCATTCAATTTCTGACATCTTATGAGCTATTGGAGTTTCTGCTTTTCTGAATCTCTGATACATCTATTGACAAACTGTACTGAGTTTTAAAGTTCTAATTTCAGTGATTGTGGATCTGTGAGGCCACAGTTTTATTGATAAGACTTGGTGACTTCTGAACATGTTAGGTTGGTCAACCAATGAAAATATGATCATTTTCTTCACTCCATATTTCTGTTTGGGTCACAAGTTGTCTTCCATGAAGTTTCTGGAACATCATCTTGTGCTTCTATAATTGTCCTATTCAATAGTTTTGAGACGAAGTTGCACCTGATTTGATAGTGGGTGTTTGTTTGGATCATGTCCTGTTCAATTTAGCACATTTTCCTCAATTTTTATTTGTTTGTTGCTTTTGATACTTAATTTTGTTGATTGGTCGAACATGTGACAGTTGAGAGAAAAGAGTAATGGTTGGAGCACTACTTTTCAAAGTTGATTTCACCTTTCAAGAACGGTTTTTGTGTTCTTGAGTTTGTTTAGTATAATTTTATAAGCACATAATGAATATAACGTTTTCTAAAACAGCCATAGTTCCTTGCGACGATTGTAAAGTACTGCCATTATTTAATTAAGACACTAAATTATTTTCAAAGTGACAAATTATTCATCAACAATTACAGGACGATAGAAAATCTTATTAAGTTAATTTTTACTCAAGTTATACATTTAAGCAATTTCGGTTACATGAACTATTTTAAAGCTATGACAAAGTCATGTTTTATGACTCTTCCATCCCTTTAGCCATGCATATGTCAAGCATCTATCAAACTGAGCAAATTGTCATTTTTTATAAGCAAATATTTAAATGCAAGCAGGTACTTTGTTATCAGTTCAAAACAATAATAAGAAAAAAAATAGTTTTCTTCTCTTTAGTTTACATTCAAAAGGTTTATAATTAAAGATTTATCTACAGAAGTAAATGGGGTTAAATAGTATTAACAATGAAAATTATGCCTTCTTTTTTAAATCCAGCCTTTAATGTTTCCTCTATTAAACAACTTAATGCAAATAGAAGTTGTCTACGAAATTTATTTTTTGTTTTGTGTGTACGTTTATTCAGAATTAAGGTGAACATTTTTGAAAGTATACAATATAGAACCTTTTGTTATTTATCCTAACCTACACTACTATTCCTACAATTCAATTATTCTTCAGTGAAACTTATTTTAATATCCATGAATTATAAAAACTTCTATGCAGAGAAATTTCATAACTTTTTTATAGAGAGGCTCACCTAAATAACTAGAGAAAGGATGTCTTATTATTTTGTGAATGTTTTGGAACAGAATTTTCAATTATGTAACTCTAGACAATCTAAGATAATAAAAAGGTTATTTTATAATTATATGCAGAATTCTTTTTATGTTAACAAATAATTTAAATTAAATTGTGTACAAATTCACATTTCTAGTTGTTATGATTATATTCAATACAAATCGTAAGCTAAATTTTAAAAGACAACTTAATTCTAAGTTTAAACCACCAATGGCATGTCATGTCAATTCAATATAAACTGCAACTAATCTTTTAATATCTACATTTCCCCTTAATTCCACATTATGGACACAGAAACGAATTTGATGTGTATTTAGTGAACTTTTTGTATTTAATGTTTGTATTTTAAACTATTAAATTTCTCTTTTTTACATCTACAGAACACTTTATCTACAGCATTAGAGGGCAGTTTGTCTTTTGGAGATTGTGAAAAGTTTTCATATGATGAATTGAAGTCTGGCGTACCTGATGGCGTCAAACCCAATGAGAAAGAAGTCAGTTTTCGATGCTAAGACAAATGGGAGGGGGAGGATAGAATTATGTTACTACTTTTATAATCAACTTGTTTGCTAACTCTTTTTCATGGTATTATGCCACTTTGAATCTTTGATTTGGAACCATCACAGACGATTGTAGACGGCATCGTAGTAAAAATTCGTACATTAGACAAATTCGTACATAAAAAATGAATATAGAAAAATTCGTTAGAAAAACTTCCTTTAGAATTATTTTAATGCAAGCAAATGTTACTGAAATCGGAGCGCAAATAACAAATTTGTTATGTTAAAATTATATATTAACTTCATAATGTTAATTTTATTTTTCCAAGACGTATAAATTATTCAAAAATATCGAAATCATTTTTAAAATTGTTTAAATTTAAATTTTCTTTTACAATAATAACATTATTTTAAAATCAACTTTCATTTTTTCAGTGAAGTCATTCATTTATTTATGTTTTAATTTCTAAATCGGAAGTAAACGCCTATTTAATAATTGTATGTAACATTAATGTCATGGAATATGTACAAACATTTTGGCATGCCATAAATATAATCGTTCAAAGCAATCTTTTTGTCCAAGAAAAGGTTAAAAAGGCGAATGAGATAATCTCTTTTTTCAGTTAATTTTCACATCGTCCTCTGAGTTCAAGACATCCCTTCGCACTGTGGTCCTCTCCTCGATGTATTGTTCTACTTTCTTCTTCCAGGAAAACACGTGTACGGTCTCGCATATCAAGATGCGATCGATTGCCAATAAATGCACGAATGATTTATTTAAGAATATATTTACCTATGACTACATTTTTTACGAATTTTTATATACGAACAACTATATACGATTTTTATATGCAAATAGTACGAATAATTATATACGAATTTTATATAGGCGAAAATTTATATACAAGTAAATTATTTCAGAATATACGAACTATTACATTTCACGGATATTTTTTATACGAAAAATTGTTTTTCGAATGAATTATGTACGAACATTTCTAATTTCCGAATTATTGTATGTACCCATTGTAGACCATAATAGACTGTTCTTTAGACCACTAAAGATCATTCTAGACCATAGAATTGTATACCATACTAGGCCATTATATACCATAGTAGCCCATTGTATACCTTACAATAGTAGACTGTTCCTTGCCGTTTTGGAACCATTTGAAGATGATTCTAGACCAATATAGTCTACTGTGGACTATCGTGGAACACTATTGTATAATTGTAGACCATTGTAGCATTATACGCCCATTTTAAGCCATTGTAGACCATTATATGTATAATACTTTCGATCATTAATATAGACAATTACAGACACCATTGGGAACCATACATAAATGAATTAGTGCTCCCACAATTGAAATAATACAAATCAATTTTGATTCAACAGCATAAGCACTACAAGACCGATTTCGACCTCTTTGGGTCTCATCAGTCATAGGTAGCCTCGAAGATCAGTCTGTGGATAGTTCAGTGGATGAGAGTTGCCTTACGCGCCAGAGGGTCCCGGTTCGGCCCTACTTACGAATGATAAGACCCAGAGGTCGAAACCGGTCTCCTAGTGGCTTATTCTGGTGAAGTATTGTAGACCATTTGAAGATAATGTTTCAAGCAAATTAACCAAACTACATATTTGAAATCTTGTTTTAGAGTTTGCCTTTTCAGTGCATTTATCTGCTTACTAATGATGGGCATTTTTCCTGTTACATTTTAATAAACAGCAAACAGTTTTGATAAGTAATTTTAGTTTCATTTTGACCACGCAAAATCCAACATTTAGTTGTTTCTATTTTAGTATCATTTGTCAGATGAAGATTTCCAGAACATTTTCGGCATGACCTTCAGCGACTTTAGTTTACTACCCGAATGGAAAAAGGCCATGTTGAAGAAGAAAGTCAACCTCTTCTGAACGGTCACCAGCAATCATCGAACATTGGCTCTAATTGAGATGTTCTAATATTCCGATAATGAAGACGACTTAAATTATATAGAAAATGCTGCCGTGTACATTTCTGAATACATTGAACTGCATTCCACAATGATCATTGATCATTATGAGTCATTAGAGAAATCACTGTATTCTATTGGTTTGAGAAGAATTTTGTATGATTGTTATAAAATTACTTTATTTTATAAAATTTCATTTTTTATTTGAAATATGTTGCACAGATAGAATCATCGGCACAAGATACTCCTCAAAAGCTAAAAACTGTATTTTTAAATAATCTATAAAGGGTTTGAACTAGGACCAGATAACATTATCAGTTTCAAAACTAAAAATCTGATTGATATCGAATTTAGTGTACATAACCACAGCTAAGAAATAAAAATGTGAAAAAGTTGACCTATAAGTATTGATTTTATTGATTATGTTGAATAATTTATTGGAAATATTTTTAGCGGATATTTCTGCTTATAGGTACCTAATTTAATGTCAATCGGACAAACTTCATTTTTAGACCAAAAAGCTCGTCATTTAGGCCCCTAATTTAGGCTTACATTTTGTTAATGGCACTATTCGAGCAGTCATTACACCAAATTATAGCTGAATCATAGTTTCAGAAATATTCGAAAAAAAAGAATTTTTATTAAGAACATACAAAAGATAGAAAATATATAAATTAAATAATCATTAATCGAATCTGAATAGGTATGTAACATAGAAATAGATATACATCAGTACCTAATACATTTTTATGAATACATACAACATTTATATTTAAATTAGAATTAATTAGTCTGGTAGTAGTGAAGCACATAGTCAGTCATCGTTTTCCATTATTTATTGTTGTGTTCTTCTATTTTCTGAAATATGTACGGTGATTTCTCTAATGTTCTTCCCATAATAACTTACACGCCACAGAAGAATAGATATCGCATTCTCTCTAAACTGAAAATACAAGGCGGTTGTTTTGTGTTGTGGTCTGGGCTCTACAGTAAGGAAAAATTTAAAGTGTACATAATTTATCGAGACAGGTGTTAAACAAATATGTTATTTTAATCAAAATAGAGATCTTTCTGTGATGGAATTGTGCAAAACTAAATTTTAAAACAATATAATGTTTAAAAGTTAAAATTAATTTTACAGTTTTTAAAGTTGTTTTTTTGACTAAAATGTCTTGTAAATTATGCATCGCGTTTAAGCATTACCTATCTCATTAAAAAGCATAAAACGCCTACTCTTTTATACTGTAAAATCCAGATAGACAAAAATGACCGAACACACTTTTTTTCTCAAAGGTTTTGCAGTTTTCTTATGTAGTACACCTCACAATATCAATGAATGGCAAGTCTTGCGTTGCACAAATGGTCCTTGCAAAGGGTCACTCATTTTCCTATGCTGCACATATATTTTGATTTGCTTCAAATTTACACTACAGACTGATGTCTAAATATATCACAATATTTGTCTGACAGTTTCCAATTATTTGGTTAATAGAAACTATCAAAAATGTTAGTTTTGATTAAACAAATAATTTGAACCTTTCAGAAAATGTTTATGATATTTTAGACATCTGCACGGTGTCTATAAAGTAACGCAACACGAATTATTAATATGAGTTTCGTTCAAAGGGATTACTGGTCCTTCCTTCCATGATGGCACAGTCAACATGCTACAAAACTGGTTCATGCCTAAATTTCCAGAACAAGATCGACTTATGTTTCAACAAGATGGGGCGCCACCTCATTATGCTTTGATTGTGCGTCAGTGGCTCAATGACACATTCCCTGGTGCCTGGATTGGGCGACGTGGGCCAATTGAATGGTCAGTTCGCTCGCCAGACCAAACCCCTTGCGATTTCTTCCTATGGGGGTCCTAAAGGACAGAGTTTATGGTGCCAATCCTCTGACTATCAATCAACTAAAAACTGAATTATAAATGGCCATTGGCGAAATTAACAGTGATCAATGCAGTAAAGTATGCCAATCTGTTCGTTCCAGAATGCAAGCATGCTTTTACAAAGATAGTGGACATTTTGAAAATTATCGTACATAAGGACCATTACTGTCATACTAATAAACTTTATTGTTATTGTTATTTCATTTGTCAATGTTCAAATATATCACAACAGAAATATTTTTAATTCGTATTCCGCTACTTTATAGACACCCTGGCAGAATGTAATTTCAAACAAATCGAAGCAACTTTTTCAGCATAGAGAAAATACATTGAGTGACCTCTAGAGGGGCCCAAGGACCATTTGTGCAACTCAAGATTTATCAATCTGTGCATGTCTTGAGGTGTACCTACTGCATACAAAAACCATAGAATTAGGGTTGGCTAATGATTTCTATGAACAAAACCAACGGACATTTGGGAACATGGAGTAGCTCCTGACTACTCTGTGTTTGACATCACCATGTTCATATATATGACATCCTAGTTAATCATTGTACATATTATTAGACAAAGTAATTTTATTTTTATTCAACAACACCACATTTCCGCTAATTTTGCTGCCGTTATTTTCCCTTTACTAAGGCTGGGTATAATTATTAGTTATACGGTTTCAAATGTATCAAAAAGATGTTCCCCGATAAACAATGTACCCAATTTGTATTACATTTTCACTGTCTTGCATTTGTAGATTACCCTTAACCTAATTATGGCAGATTTTAAACAAATTTCCAACTAACAAGCAAGCTAACTCAATTATTTATCCTTTAGTTTATTTTGCAATGTACATACATAATTCTACTTAATTTGTATAGCTAGTCTTCTAGTAATCTGAGAATATAATCTTGAATGATTGCTTATGGCTTTTTGTGACATTGCTAGACAAATTATGATCAAGAAAGGCATTTGAAATTACAACGAAATTATTTCAATATACACAATTTGAATACACTATGAGTAGTTTTCATAATGGGAAATATATTCTTTAGCTAACAACTAAAATTCTATATCCAAATTATGCGAGTGTTGATTGTACAATAATTTCGCAAGTGTTCAGAACAACACATGACAAGGAAGTGTAGGAATAAAATATTATGTATTACCTCTTTTCTCCATATACAGAAATAGATACTTACATAATTTGATGTATTAATTCTGCCATGCAAGGGACATATTGTTTACATTACAATCAAAACATGTAGTCATGTTATTCTATTTTTTATCATCAGCTGTAGACTATATACTGGAATAACTGAGGACACTAAATTTTTAATTTAATTGCATGACATCAAAATAGTTTCTCTAAATCAATTTTCTGAAGCACTTGTTTGTGTCATTGGTCGAGTACCCTTGCCTGACTGACGGAGTATCAAGCCCTGTGGTGAATGCTTGTTCTATTCTAGGGAAAATATGTGATAGTTAACTTTTCTTTTACTGACCATAAATTATATTAACATTTATTAATTTTGGTGATTTATGGGTTGTAACCAGAGATATTGAATTATGCAGTTAGGTACAGTGTCGGGCTAGATAATGTTACTGTAATATGGGGTACATTGTATGGGATAGACATAGAAATAGATATATACTGTAATCCATTTTTATGGTGATAAACTTAGCTACTGGTGTAGTCTTTTTTATTCCCTGTTGTTGTTCCTGAAATTAGTACTTATTCTAAATTGCATTCTAAATATACATTAACTAAATCGAGATGTTTGGACAAAATTTAAAGATCAACACAAAAGTCAATATACAGGGTGGTTCAGAATTCCGGTTACCAAATTTATATAATAGTTATTTAAGTACAATGCAGAACAGGTTGGGACATCAGCATGGTGAATATTGCACAAAGAAAAGTTCAATCCATACAAGTCCTTGTGTTGCCAATTGCTTTATGATGGAGATTGCAATTTTCACAAATATTGATTGGAAGATTTGAAAATGATCCTGCTTTTAAAAGAAAATTGTGTTTATCAGATGAATGTGTCTTTGAATTAAACACATCGAAAAATTAACATAATGTCCACCATTGGGGCACAGAAAATCCTCATACCATAGTACAATTCCAGTAAAAACTCAATCTTTGACTGTATGGGCTTGTATTAGCTACTGTGGTGTAATTACGTATGACATTTCAAGAGAAACCGTGAATGAGGATCATTATGTTCAAATTCTACTTGAAAGGAGTTGGGAGAAAGCAATTGTTTCAACAATACGGAGCACAACCGCATTACTCTGTTGCAGCGCGTGAGTGGTAGATGGATAGGTCGAAGGGGACTTATTGAATGGCCCGCCAGATCCCCTGATATAACGGCCCCTTGTAATTATTGGTTATGGTCATACCTGAGACAGAATGTCTACCCAATTGCGAGAATCATATTTCCAAATTTCAATGCCTTGAGCCGTCGAATTGAAGAGGAACTCAAAAATATTCCATTGGATATGGTCCGATGTAGCATGAGAAATTTTTAGGATCGTACAGCAGTTGAATGCAATTTGTATACACTTGTTTGTAGACACTTTCTATTACCGATTGTGAATGTTTCAAATTACTTTTTGTGTCTATAAATACTCCTAATGTTTTTGTAAATACTTTAATAAATGTTTTAAAAGGTTTTGGTAACCAAAATTCTGACTAACCCTATATAAGTCGTCCGGAAAAAATTGTTTTTTTATCCAAGATTGAACCTTTAGTCGCAACAAAGACCGTTGCATCCAACTTCAATGGAGAGAGCTATTTTGAAATCTTTATTGATGATGGGAGTATAAATGCTGATCGATATATTGTCTTTCTACGCATTGGGGCCAATGGAAACTTTTTATACTCATATATACCTAACATTTACTAAAAATTATTGATTTTTTTCTGTATACTATTCATATGGATTTCTTTTAACCACATATGTATAATTTTTGGATAAAAAAGGAATTTATTTTGGACAACCTATACTTAACTAAACACGGAATTCATATTTAATGCAAACATTTTTAGACTATACCTACTATTATACTACCAAATTTATTGGAAACATTACAAGGTTTAGTACCTAAATAACTAGCAATGTTTTTTTTAGATTGAATATTTTCCGATTAAAATTTTATATTCTATTCATGATATGGAAGAGAATTCCTGGATTAGTTTTCAATAAATGGATCAGTACCTACCAAATTTAATATCTGATGGTTATATACTCGAAAACACATACATACATCTATTTTATTTTCCCTTTCATTTATTGAAAGCTAATCTTTTAAATGTGCATCCTTATTTTATTTATTTTTTATTATATTGATTACTTCTTAATTTATGAATTGTTCTTACTTTTGTATAGTAGCGGGGAGGGGTGGAATGACAAAACATTTATGAATTTAATAAAGTCGACATTTTTATTGACGTCACCAGTTCTTTAGTATAATTATAAGTAATTTTGTCACAAGTGTTTTCTAAAAACCAAGTGTCAAAATGCTCGAATACTTAGGGGAGAGGTACATTAAGTGGCGAAATAATTGCATTCTGTTGTTGACAATAACGTGATATTTTGTATTAAAAATTATTTTAAGAAACAGAATGTTTCCATTCTTTTATTAATAACGTACTTTGAATCAACGGAAATTTATTAGCTTACCAAAAAGATGTGAAATATCAATTTGTAAAACTAACCCTAGTTGAATAAATTACTCAACCGATTTGCATGAAATTTTGAATCTGAACACCAAATTCTGTTGCGGAGTGCGTGATTTAAAAATATGTTGGGTCCGTCCCCCCTAATATTACGTGACGGACCTCTTGTGAAAAGTGAGGTTGTAAAAAACAATCAAATAATAGATTTGATTAACAATATTTTAGTAGATATACTTACTATAAACAGTCAGCCATTGATAAATATGTATGCATTCCTCGGTTTTTCAATGTATTGATTTTTATAAATAGGGTGCAATTATTTTCTTTTCTTAGACAAATATCTATCGAATAAATTTCTTTTAAATTCCTGCAGCTGTAGTAGTAGTAGTAGTTTACAATTGTAGAAAATGTCATTTAAAAAAATTGCAAAATAATGAAACATTTCCCATAATTACAAAAATTATATAATTTATTGACAAACAATGTCGTTTTCAAGATTCTGGGTGAATCCGGTTCAAATACCTACCTTAGGTGATTTTTTGTCCAGGCCCACTGTTGTTTCCTTATTCTCTGATGAAATGAAGCCATTTTTTTCTATAATAAGCTGACATATTACTCTACATATATGTGCCTATGATAAAATGTCAATATTTTTTATTTTAACTACCATCAATATTAGGTTAAAGAAGAAAAAATGGGGTGTCTTTTGTGGACACTTACTTATTTCAAATTATTGTTACTCGCAAAGATTATGTTTTTTCCACTTTTTAAAAATTATTTTTACTGGAGCAGCATTAACTTATGACATATTTATTAGTTAGTCCTTTCAATTAAATATATTTGTAAAAAATGTAATATTGTAAATGTCTTTTTGTTAAACGTTTTAAAATTTATCAAATTTTGTAACTTCAGGGACGCCATACACACATGGTATTCTAAACAATTTAAGGGCCATATTTTTCTACACGATCCGTTTAGAGGACATGTCTATTAGCAACATAAGTTTGTTATTACAAATGCAATGCTTATATTTATTGTAAGAGATAGGAAAGTCTAAGTCTATTGTGCAAAAAACATTTATTCGAAACACAACACAGTTAACACAAATAGTTATGACAATCTGGCTAAGGCTTTCACTGATATACCAACACAGTGAACACAGTTAACAAACACGCAATGAAGAAATTAATTAACACCAGTAGAAATATGGCCCTGATTATGGTAAGAATAAGATTGTCAATCTTGGTTTTGGGAACAACTCTTTTTCCATAATAACACAGTAAACCATTATTATCTAAGGAATAACCATTATGAGAAACGACATCAATCGTATTCAAAATTTTCAAAATTTTAGGATCATTCTTCTAACTTTCAAGCCAATCGGAAATGTCGTCCTCCACGTACAGAAATAGAACTGATAATCGAACGACTAAGAACATCAGCATCGCCATTTTCACTACCTTTCTTATAAACAAGCCCGAAATCATACTCTTCCAAAATCATTATAAGTAACGAGCATGGCGGCAATTTGAAGGAGTTTTAGATAACATATAGCTGAGGGCCTTACGGTCAGAATAAACAATAATATGACGACCTAAAAGATATGATCGAAAATGAATAATGCATTCAACCACGGCTAAAAATTCGCGGTAAGTTGTAGAATAGTTAACTTCAGAACCACAAAAGAATCTACTATAACAAGCTATTGGTCCATCACCTTGATATAAAATACCGCCCAAACTATGCATACTAGCAGCAACATCAAGATAGAATGGCTTGTTATAATCAGGATAACGTAAAAGAATATCTTTCGATAAAATTCCTTTAATATTTTGAAAAATCTTTTCACAGTTAGAATCCCAATTAAAAGTTTTTTCTTTTCGCACAAAATATAAGGGAGACATAATTTCGGAAAATGTCTGATAAATTTAGACAAATAATTAACAAAATCACAAAATTTATCTAATTCTTTTCGGTTTCTAGGAGGCCGCATATCATTCAATTTATCAATTTTTGGGATCAGGCATAATCCTATCTCTGGAAATAAGATGACCCAAATAAACAGTAGAAAAATACCCAAATTTACATTTACTGCTGTTCAATTCGAGATTATCAGACCGCAACGTTTCTTATCATTTGCATGTGATCATTAAACGTTTTAGACGCGACAACTATGTCATCAATGAAAGGAAGTATTCCAATATCGCTAAGAATAGTTTGCAAAAGACGCTGAAAACTGGCGTAAGCATTTTTATTCCAAAAGGAAGAACCTCGAACTGATATAAGTTGTTTCCAGCCTGGAAAGCAGTTAAAGGCTTAGATTCTTTGTCTAGACCTATCTGTCAAAATCCAGAGGTGGTAAAATATATAGAACCCTTTAAATTGTCAAGAATGTCCTCGACAATGGGTATGGGAAAACAGTCACTAATGGTCTTTTGGTTTAGTTTACGGTAATCAACAACAAAACGATAACCACCGATTTTCTTGCGCACAAGAAAAAAAAGAGAACATCAAGGTGATTTACTTTCGCTAATAACACCATTAGCAAGCATGGACTTAATAGCATCGTCGACAACAGGTTTTAAACATTGAGGCTGCCTAAATGGACGAATCTTATGAGGCTGAGTATTTGAAAGCTCGATATGATGCGGAACTAAATTTGTTCTGCCTAAGTCCCTATCAGAAACAGAAAATCTATCAGCAAAAGTTTCAGACAAAAGGTTTTTGAACTTATGAATTTCGTCTCTCTTTACTTCAGGATTAATATTAAAGGATAAAGGAACGGTAGAACAAATATTAATATCATTAGAAACATTAATTCTACGACTACAAAAATCAATATTAACAGCATGTTTAAATAGGAAATAGGTACCAAGAATCATAGACTAAAAAGGGATGAACAAAACTAATACAATTAAGCTTAAATGGAACATCACAACTTTTGCTCACAGAAAATCCCGAATTGCTGTTAACAGTAGTAAAGCTCATTTCACAATCTTTGGTTTTTGATAATAATTCAGAAGACAGCTACGACGGGTGATCAAATTTTCTTGAATTTCAGATTTGTTTTTATCATGACTATAGGTTGTGATCGCTGTCACAGTCCGCTCCTGCATAGCTGCATGGTTTTTGGACCCTATTTATGTATCGTTGTCTCACTGCAATATAGTTAATTTGGCATCGGAATCTTCCAGGGATTTTCCAGGTATATCGTTTCCTTTTGTGCTGTTGAAATAGTGTAGTCTGCAGAAATCTACGAATTGTTGTCCTCTTGTTTCCCTTTATTTCTTGAATAAGTTCTTCAATTTCGTCATATACCGCTTCAATTTCACCTTTGTGGTCCGATGTTGGCATGTATACTTATATAATTGCTATGTTAGTGGGTTCCGCTTCTAATACTGTTAATATCATCCGTTCTGTTTTCGGTATTATTCTGATAGTTCTTTCTGAGTGATTTGATCGAGGATTATAGCTACTTCTTGTTAGTGTTCATTGTCTCCCAGAATGTTTCTCTAGCTATAGCTGGATGCCGTCTTTTTTCACTCGCTCCCTGGATTTGTCTGCAATGCAATATTGCATCGGTCGCAGATTGAATTAGAATTGATAACCGACAGTATGTAGAATGAAATCTTTACTGCAGCAAACATACAACATTAAAAGTTAAAGTCGGTCAAGCCTTCGATAGTAGTAACAATCATAGAAATTACTTTAATCCTACCAAAAGATGTCTAAAAATATATGGCTTCAACATAAAACAACAACATCACTTCAAGATCAAATTAAAACTATGTAATCCTGTGCATCTTGTTCTACACCCAAGCTGAAGCATGATAAGATGGTCAGCCAAGCTTGACGATTGAAAGTACCATCTAGTATATCCAAAATCCATGAAAAATGTCCAATCAGAAATGAAAAATGCAGAGTTGTGTAATATTATGCAATAGCGAAAAACTACCTCGCCGGATAAGAACCTATCATAGACAGCGCGGTGCATCCAAATAACGTTATCTGCTAGCGAGCTCTATAGTTGGTCAATGACTCAACCGCTGCCTTATGGTGAACTTAATTGTGTTCCTGACAATGAATTGGCTGGCCTATTTCCAAGTAACGATTTGTCCCGGATTTCTTTGGAACAGAAGGGCTACAAGCTAGCAGAACTAGTGTTAAATCCGAGCGCTATACACGATAGAACAGCTTCTTATCCATTAGCACCGGAGCAAAAAACGTTCTGACAAACAAATAAAGAGAGATTTTCTAATAATTGTCAAATTGTTGCACAACATTCTATCACTTATAATGCTATCAATTTTCCCAGAATATTAACTATTTTAATCAACAGATTTAGTAATATTAGTTCTGGCAGACTTAAAAAACTGCAGCAATGTCGTTGTTCCTAATTTTATTTCTTATAATAACCACAATTATGATATTTTTGGTATTATTTGTCATATTGGTTC